>WOGR01003850.1:0-11134 GCA_015342045.1 Leptinotarsa lineolata | reverse complement strand
GATATTATTCAAATGTGAAATAGCAATGTGATTATACTTCCCAGACCTCTCTTTAAACAACCCCGCTTTTCAAGCACTACGATAACTTTCTCACCGGGAGAGAAGCGTCGCTAATCAGAACCCACGTACTTCCATTCTTCAAGTATGCCCATAGTACGTGGGCATACTTGAAGACTTGCTTTGAATCAAATTATCTAAATGAACAATTCGTTCAGGTCAGTCTCAACTCACTTACACAGTAGATTTATTGACTGACACTTATCAATCAGAAAACAACTACTCCCCTGGGTAATACCACGACGAGCGTTGGATTGAATCCGACAGGTGTCAGTGCAGGATTATGTCCTTATACGAGATCTTGGACCATGTGGATATGGAGTTGGTTAGTACATCGACAGGCAGATGGGGCGATGTTGTTGGACGTTCGCTTCTGCCTAGTTCGAGAAATGATACTCTGAAAGAAATTCAATTTTTAATTATCGGTAATCATTGACTTTAGTTTGATGATAGACACTGCCTTGCACTGAAGAGTGGCCAAACAGCCCAAAACCGGTCTGCAATTGTGTTCCAATAATTAAAAATAGATTTCGGGGGTTGTATCGTCAACAGCACATGCAGGAATTATTTCTCTGCAGAATCTAGCACTGACACCTGTCGGATATAATCCAACGCCCTTCGTGGTATTAGCCAGGGGAGAAGTTGCTTTCCGATAGATGTCAGTTCATAAAACTACTGTGTAGGTGACTTGAGACTGGCCTGAATGGATAGTTCATTTAGATAATTTGGTCAAAACGGTTTTCTTCGACTTCATCGAATCCCGAGTACGCATTTTTCATGCTGTCGGAATTATTCAACTTGTGATACGTTGGCCTATGGTGCTTATTTAGATCAAATTGAATAAGTGTTCACTGAGATATTACAGTTCAGAGCAGACTCATAAGAACGGGCCAAACTTTTAAAGCAACCTGGTAAAATTATTCTGTAACCAAGTAAGAGCCCATCAATATATTACATTCGAAAATTGAAAACTCCCTTTTTATCATCATTTTACAGTTACCAGATCGAGATAATCCAACTACTTCAATTATGGAGCACCAGAGAAAAAATCTTGAATATATTGATCTAACTCAGAATCGAAACGCATTCTTGAATTAGATTCGTTGATTTTCAATCAACAAAATAGGATTCCCATCATTCCCAAAATAATCGACTTAGAAAAAAGCTCCCACACTCGCTTCATTTGAATATTCCATATATATTTTTTTCCAAATATCAACATATTGGAATCGATTACGAGTCAAAAACTGAATTACCCATATTTTTTCTGACACACACACTGACAGCGTGAATGTCTATATTCTGTTAATTCAGAAGATGATTGGTTTATAGTCAAGCATTATTTGGAAATGAGGTACTAAACACGCGTGTAACGAACTGCCTGCGAGAAAAAGCCAAAGTGAATGTTTGGTGTAAAATGGGAGAAATCGATTCATTAGGAATTTCAATTTTAGCAAAACTCGTCCACATCGAATTGATTATTTCCTTTCTAGTGAACGCAATTACCATTCTTGAAATGGGTACTTGTGAGAAATCACTACATCCGTATGGATTCGATTGAACTTATGATTCTTTGAGTTTAGATCATTTGGTGGAATTCCTAACAATAATATATCTTTATCGCCCAACAGAGGATCCAATCAGAGAACAATATACTCCACAAGAAAAACATACGACAGGAATCAATTGTAGAGATTCGTTATCGAAAAATATGAGATAAAATAAATTTAACAAAACAGAAGCAGTAGAAATGTGATATGGAATAATGAAAAGCTGAAAGAAAATATTCAGCTAACTATAAATCATTAATTTCAATATTAGAGGTTATTTTTTGATTGATAATTTCTAATAATTCGTAAAGTAGATCTCAATATGAATCGAAATCTTCATAAATAGAATGGAAATTGCGACATACTTAATCATTTGTGAAAGAATTTGCATAGTGAAATGTTGTATTTGCCTGAGTATGAAAAAATGGAACAAAAAAGGATACCTTTTCTAGTAAGATAGAAGATTCAATTGAGCCATGTATCAACCTATAAACATATATCAAATCCTCGTTATCATGTTGTACCTTTAATCACTCCAAATAAAAGCGATTCAGTAAACGAACAGCCACTGTATTCACCTGATAAGGCTCTGGCCGACTTTCCTTTTTTCGTTAATCAAATTACCGCTTTGAGCAACCCGTTTTCACTTTATAGATGACAAGAAACACAATTCGCAGCAAGTACTGAAAACACTTCAAAAATTCGTTTAAAAATTGTTTTGGATTTGGATATATAATACATATTTTTTGTTTCATTGATCATTTCCCAGTACTTTTTCAACATAGTAGAACAGTCCAATTATTAGGTTAGGTTTGAACCAGGAAGAGTCCAAAGTTAGCTAAGAATCCCAGAGAGCCTTTATCAACACCCGGGCTATAACGGATCCCTTGTAGCTGTGATGTAATAATGAATATTCGATGAAACGTGTCGTGTCAACATGTACACCATCAACTATTTTTTTGAATACGGACCTCTCTTTTTTATTACAGATGTTGATAAAGCAATAAATTCACAATCCAAGGGTATATCACGTTTAATATTTTTAAAGCGTTTCATTTGAAATAACCACTGTCATCAATGACAACAATTAAACAGAAAAACATTTTTTTTTATCATAAACTTCTGGGAAAAATGAAACCAATACGGAAAATCAAAGCTACATGGCAATCTACATTAAATGCTCGAATTGACGACCTCTTTGTTGAATGCACATGAGTTGTCGGTCCAGACAATTTCTGTGGCAATTTTCTAGCATCATAGGTGTAATTCTAATACATGCATCTCTTATTTTTTGTTTGAGATGGTCGATATCTGTACTTGGTGTTGAAAAAACGTTACTTTATCCTTTATGTATCTGCGGACAAAAAGTCTGAAGGAGTAAGATCCGAGGATCAAGCTGGCCAGTTAATTGGTCCATTGTTTCCAATTCAATTTCTTGGGAATATTGCATCTAAATGTTTCCTTTATATTGCTGCATTATGAAGAGGAGCGCCGTACTGTTGAAAATTTTCTATTTCATGGCGGATATTCGGTGACAATTCATCTAAGTAGCCATCGAATTCATTGAATAGATAATGATGATACATTTCACTATTCAAATGATCATCGTAAAAGAAAGGGCCAAGGATGTTTGTTCCCAGAATTTTCAACCGTACGTTTCCGAACTTTTCTTGGAAATTGGATTCCCTATGTGAATATTCCTTTTTATTATTCCACCTATAATGGATATTTCTGTTAAACCAAGCATTGTTGGTGAATTTTGATTTGTCCGTTCATATTATTTTTTTACAAATATTTCCAACCTTCCTATTTCTACATCTTAACCACTTCGCAAATCGTACTCTCCTTCCGTAATCCCTTTCATTAAGGTTATGAACTTTGCGTATTATGAAGCATTTATATTTGCTCCTTTTCAAAATAGTTTCGGTGGATCCAATCCTAAATTTAAAAAAAGATGTTTTTACTGTCTAAATTTTTATGTAGTAATATTTGCTCACCCACTTCCAGTAACTACACATTTTCTTGTTTTATTTCTGTCAAATGCACCATAGTCCCTCAAATTTCTTTTTAATCGTCTAAACACTTGGATTTTCGGAATATGACGATTCGGGTATAGCTCAACATACATATTCTTTGCCAAAAGAGGATTTCTATTTGATTTTGCATTACTGAATAGCATATCAGTCCTTTCATCATTCGAATACATTTTTGATATATTCATATACGTCTGACAATTCTCAACAGATATCAACAACGCATTCATTTTTCCTGCCACAGAAACCAAGCCAAGCCTACGCGTTTAAGATGGTAAACGAACAGGGATTTTTTGAGGTTATGTTTCGACTATGCACTCGTTTTCCTATAAGTATGTATTTCGCGTTTTACGATAAAATTTTGCAAATTTTCGACATCTACATTGCCTAAAACGACTGTATTGGGTTGGCAACACTGAATATCTTAAGAATCCTGAAGCATCATGAAGTTGAGATGCTATTTCATTATACCAAATTATACAACAATCGAATTTCGACCAAAAAATGATATTTTTGTTACTCCCAGGATTGAGAATTATAAAAATATTACGAATCATAGTTTATTAGGGAGAAATAAGCCTTGAAGGATTACGGCAATACAAAAATTTTCAAAACGAATTTACGTGTTCAAAAAAAAAGTTGATGGTGGCCATGTTGGCACGAAACGTTTTATCAAATATTTATTACTACATCAAAATAGTTCAATTCGAATACAATAATATTGTTTTTCCATTTTTTGATATTCTCCGAAATAACAATTCCATTCGAAAAAAAAACGGAAAACAGCATTTATGGTTTTCCTCGTATAACTCAAAAAAGGCGAGAGTCTCCGTAAATTTTCTTCGACCGTTGTATTGTTCTCGATGACAGTTACTTTTTTACCCATTTAATCGTCTTCGTATCTGTTACGGTTTAGAACATAGCAATGTTACTACATGATGAAAGAAACGGCTTGTATACCAAATTTCAGCTTCCTAGGACTCACCAGTACGGAGAAACAGAGATGAATGAGTGAGTGTTGAGTGACTTTCGCATTTATAAGTATAGATTTTCGATTTCACTTTTATAATTACGTTTTCATTCATTCTAGTACGTTTTTCTTTCACTTCTGGTACTATTTTCCAAAGGGTTGTGGCAACGCTGCAATAAATCTAGCGGTCGGCGACGTATTCATAAAAAAGCATCCAGTAGCGGGACAAGCGGGAACATGCCGCCACGCAGTGATGAATAGCGGCGTTCTCCTAATTAGAATTACGCACGCGGGTGGGGTGGGTGTAGTCACTTTCACCGCGGTAGCCACGGTACCGCTTGCGTCACCAAGGACAACTGACTATCACGCCCAACGCTCTAGATACAGTTTCATCAGGACGACGTTTGTAATGCAGATTCGACCAGTGGCGGTGCTAAAGAATGGAATGGGAAGCGAATAAAAAGGGTCCTTAGAAGGCTCCCAGAGAGTGTTCGATCAACTTCGTGATGATTTGGAACAGATTCTTAAAATCTCCAGTGTCGCCAACCCAATAAAGTTGTTGTGTAGACATAGAAAAATGGCAAAATTTTATCGTAAAGTGCGAAATATATACCTATAAGAAAACGAGTACATAGTCGAAACATAACCTCAAAAAAGCCCTCTAAAATTTTACACTACTTTTTAACATCTACCTGAACGATATTTTCTCATTGAATTTCGTGTCAGTCACCGCAATTATTTACCAATCAGATTCATGAAATTCTCTGAAACAAAAATCTGAAAAAAAATTCGAAACGATAATTAAATGGTTCGAAAGTGAATTATTGAGTATAAATATATCCAAAACATTTTACATTACCGTCAGTTCGTACGCCAAGACTCTATCAGATTTCAAATCACTTTCAATAAAATATGATGACGTAGAACTTTCCTTTTCATCAGTAGATAAATTGAAATACCTTGGTATATATATTGACGTTCATCTAAAATGGGATGCACATATTGATTACTTCATCAAAAAACTACGATTCGTTATACACAGATTGAAATACGTGAGACCATACCTACAAACAGCCCAGATGCGAATGCTGTACTAAACATTGTTTGAAACCCACCTCACATACTAAAGTTTGAAGATATAACTTGATTATTATGTCTAGATGCTTTCGAATCATCTTACCTTTCATTTATTCAATTATACTATTCTGCTTAATTTTTATTGTAATTGAATTCAATTTGTGCAGAACCCACGCACAGGTATATCCTTCTACGGGATTTCAATATTTATTCTGAAATTGACTCGTACAACTTGTGCCATTGAAATATGTGTATTTGCGAATAAATATTATTATCATTATTTCACCGTAGTATGCGCTGGTCAGGCCCTATCTCCCAAAGCCCCGATACATTCAGGAGGGCGCGCCAGCATTATTAACCAACGACCACTCCTCACACCATGGGATAAGTGATCATTGGGTCCGAGAGTCATGTGCCCTGAGCAAGTGCAGTGAGCCACGAATGACAGCCTTCTGCATCTATCCGGCTGAGATATCTGCCTTAGTGTGGCAAGCCGGTATGAATTTAAGATTCGAGAGTAAAGGGAGAGCATCATTCCACCAAGGACTCCAATAATCAGAACAATCATCTTGACAGAGTGGTGTGGATATAGTTTGCGGAGTTAGAAGAGAAAATCTTGATGTTTATTACGTTTTTCCTTCTATTTTCGGACGATATTCATCTCGCCAGGAGCTGAAAACTACACGACAAATATCGTCTTGCTCTGGTGGTCGAGAAGGAATACGTCTGGCTTATTAGCTTGTATGAGCCTGAGGGTGGGGAAAGAATAGTTTCAATAAATTCGGCACTTCTCGTTCCCCACAACGGATTCAATATCCCCCGGAGCGTAGGGCAACACTAGTGTATCGTCAACGCCTCGTTAGAGTGTCTTAGATGGAAATAAAGCCATCTTAGGGCCGCGTTATGTCGATGGAAATAGGCCGTGATTGCATATGCTGGACATGCTGACAGCAAGTGCATTAGGGTTATTATTATTATACACAAATACATCAGATGATCAGGCAGATGATGACAGATTATTCGCTGTTCCAGTATGCTGCATCGTTTTCCATGTCGCAATTGCAGACGAAACGCCTAGCCAAAACACTTGCATTCCATAGCTGAGAGACCGACTTTCATTGGTCAAAAGAGGAGACATTTAGTGTTGTATGATTAGCACTTCTTTATGGTAAAAATTCAATCCTAGCGCTATTTTCGAATTTTAGCGCGAGCTAAGTTGCGGCCAGCGATGGGCCAGAAAGAATTTCGGATGGTATCTAGCAGCAACTGAGGTCCTGCATGTATAAGCAATAAATGTTGTTCTGAAAATATCAGTTTTATAAAATAATGACGACCGTGGAGTAGCATGGGGTGTCTTTTATCGAACTCATAGTCAGAATATTTTAGTCTACCTCCTACACGCAGAATTCCATGGTCGCCAACAAATGGAGCTAGAACTGCAAGCTTGTTCTGAACTTTCAGTATTCCAGTCTTGGATATCTCTCGAAATTCTAGAGAGAAACTGTCGGATTGACAGACCTTTATCAAACACTTGGAGGCATATCGAATTTCCGAAATCATGAGAGAACCGGCTTCTCTCTCGGGTTTGGCTCGGTTACAATTATTTGCAAAGCGCAGAATATAAGCTATAACTTTGCGCATCTTAGAGTAACTTGAAAAACTCTGAAAGGGATAATCAAGTGAGCTAATAGAGTCAGTCCTGAGCCAAAAAAGCTTGAGACTTCAGTTCAGGTATTGTTGTTGCTTCCATTTGTTCGTTAGGCCAATTGGATGGGTCTAGTGCAAGCCATACCGGCCCATTCCACCACATTATGCAATGTAAAATTTGTCTGGGATGCAACCCCCTCAAAAAAATATCTGCAGGATTATCTAGCGTTCTGACATGTCGCCATTGGCAGTTCACTGTGAGTTTCTGAATTTCAGAAACTCGATTTACAGTGAAGGTTTTCAATAAATTTGGACTGGTTTTAATCCATGCCAAAGTAATTTTTGAATCTGACCATAGATGACAGTAACTAAGATGCACCCTCAGAGATTTAACGACCTTGTTAGTTAAACGCGCCAGAAAAAGAGCAGCACATAACTCTAATCTTGGAATCGAAATAGTTTTTATAGGTGCGACCTTAGTGTCTTTCCTCCGAATTCTATAAACTTCTGTGGGAGAAAATAATGTTAAAAAATAGGTATCCTTCACTGCAAGAATGCCTTGATATCCTTGTGGAACAAGATGATGTGAATTCAGGTATTATTGACTAGGAAAACCTTTTCATAACCCAATTATTTTAATGGTATTATTTCAAGGTGACTATTATTTAAACCTCTGATTATGCATTATGAATAAATTTTACTAAACTTTCCCGAATATCCTGTATATGCAAATCAATATCCATTCAGGATCACGAGTTGAATATTCTCAGTTCCATAAAATGAATGTTTTCATTCCTACTAGGTTCAAAAAATTTGTCACTGAAGACGCTACTGATCTTGCGGTAAACCGTTCATTGTAATATCATTTTACCCAGATGACCTCATTTCAATATGTCTTAGTGTTCATTGCTAACATACATTTCACAATGATTATTATTTACGGCTAGATGATAATTCAAATTGTTTTATATGATATTGATACTTTTTATCTCCTCAGGTAATTTCATTGGGATACATAACAGCAAGGTGATGATGGCTTGTCCGAGGAAATCAAGCTGGTCTTTCGAAGGACTATTGAAATTACTAATTTGCTGCTACCGTTTGAGTTTTGCGAGCGTTTTTTGCATAAAAACGTGAAGGTGACGAATGATATAGGAATGAGCAGTCATCTCACAAATTCTCAATGGCATAGCTTCCTCCTCATGAAATCATTACAGTTAGGTATATGGATCAGGATAAAATGGGTGGATTACATTGTCCTGACATCATGGCGAGTCATACATACTTACACGGGGACAATGAAATCATTGTACAGGGGTATATTCAGTTCTTTATAAGACAAATATTTGAAATCAGAGACAAAGGTACAGTTTTTCGAAGGCGATATTTGTGAAAATGAAATAGTTGAAAATATTTTTCAATTTGACCGGAAACGAAGTTAGGTCAAGAATTTTTTAAGGATCCCTGTATAATTTCTCAAACTATTTGATCGAACATGGGTTTCAATCAATTAAGCGACTGAATGTCAATACGTAATACTGTCATCGATGATATGAGTAAATTAACTCATTCGTGACATGAAGTCGTGATTTTATGAATGAATTGAGTGCAGCGCGGCAAAAATGTATGCCTGCGCCTGCTATTTCGTTTAGGTAGCGCAAGGCACTTGCGCGAATGTGCGTGTGTGTTTGAGCTACAGCATGTTATGCGCATCCATGGTGTAGTTATCGGTTCTTAAGGAATATTAAAGGTGAAGCAAGACATATTTGTATAGTAAGATGTTATCCGGTGTCAGCATAGAAAAAATATGTCAATGGGTGTCAGATTCATTTTTTAATTATTATTATAAATTTATTATTCAAGTTTGGTTTCGATCCATCCTACCATACTGCTTGACGAAATTATTATTATAGATACATATGCACTTCCACATTGAAGATGTGATATTTGTAATATGTTTATACTTTATAGCATTGATATATGTTTTCATAACATCACAATGAGCAGATGTGCGGTATGGGTTTACCAAACAAATGATTTTGAAGAAAATAAATGAAATAAGATAATAAGTTATCACTTCTGGCGGCACTTCCGGAGCGCAACCCGTTTTTTTGCATGAAGATGGAGAAGTAGAAAGCCAAAACCTTCCTCTCCTATGAAATTATCTTCGCAATGATATAACACACGTTGTCATTTATATTCAAAATGGCAGCGTAGAAGCCATTTTCTTCAAATTCAATATGGCGACCTCATGACGTCATCTATGGGAATGTCATCAAACAACTCGTAGTGTGTTTAGTTATTGAAAAAAAAATCAAGAATTAAAATGACATTGCATGTGAAGTAACGTGGCTTGACATCGCTCAATTCTTCAATTTTATTTCTTTTTTTGTTTTGATTGTTCAATTTTTTACTTGTATTTTATTTCACTGGGAATTCATTTGGAGGTTTTTCTGCTTAATATATTCATTTTTTTCAGCTATTCTTTTTAATTTTCGAATGTATTGGTTATTTCAGGGATTTCGAATCATTTTATATACCTAATATTTGAAAATGAAAATCCGAACTGATGAAATTCACCACGAAACATTGTCAATCACCTTCAAACAAACATTGCATTTTATTTCAAAATACAATTTCAACTTCATCTAACTCAAATCTCGATAGGAAGTGAAAATTTTAAACGTCACCGAATGTACTATGGGGATCATTTGTTTCTGCTAGTGAAAAAGTGAAAGTTTTAAAGCTGCT
The DNA here is from genome assembly GCA_015342045.1 of Leptinotarsa lineolata. Classification (NCBI taxonomy): domain Eukaryota; kingdom Metazoa; phylum Arthropoda; class Insecta; order Coleoptera; family Chrysomelidae; genus Leptinotarsa; species Leptinotarsa lineolata. The sequence continues at coordinate 1,049 of WOGR01003850.1, read as the reverse complement.
CTATCTCATTGTGAGTCAGTAACTACTTTCTTACAATTTAGCGAAAAATAGTGTTACAAAATTTCAAATTTTGAATTTTCCTTCGAAAACTAAGCAAACTTCATCTTTCATTTTTCAATATATCAATTTGTTGACAAAATTTTCATAGATGGCGCTATAATGCCGCCATTCTGATTGAAATGGACACTTGAAAAATAATTTCATATCCCATCATACGGCCTAGAGGGTTTTTACTTGAAACATTCAACTTGGGTACATATTCGGTGAGACCGGTGCAGATTTTCAGTTGCTTCATCAGTAAAAATATTGTCTCCAATGAACAATTTCAAAATTTTCACTTCGTGAACAACTAAATGACGTCGTGTACAATGGATATGTGGTTACCCGGTATATGTAGTTGTATCTTCATGTTTTTACAAATGATGTTATGGTCTTTCAAATATAGTTTCAGAAGAATATGCTTCATTTCAACTTATTTCACAGATCAATCTATAATTGGTTGTGTGTCTGTGAGCTTTGCTATCAATGTAGAAAGCCGTAAACCACCATATCCTTGAATATTTGGAAGGCTTTAGCATCTTGAGATATCACCAGTATGGCTTTCGGCATTCGGTTATGTGAAATAAACTTCCTGAGAACGTTTTTCCAAATGAATTCAATCTTCAGCGATTCAAATCCAATGTGAACGCTACTTCCGCACCGGATTCGTTCAAATTCTAATTAGGAGTAGATAACTTTCAGGGATTCAACTTTGGGTAAGTTAGACTACCTTTTGGTCATTTTGTCAGATAAACAAAGTACTTTTGTAATAATGCCTTCAAGGTATATCAGAAGGTATATTCTGGTGCGCAGATAAGTTGATAATTGTATGTGTCAGACATTTTCAACAACGTTTTCATTCTTTGGCCATGAAGTTTCATACATAGCAAAGTATATGTAATATTAAACCTCAAATAATACCATATCGATAACTCAGCTGCTAGAGATATTTTTACTGAATCATATATTTTAAATTGCGCTGATTTCAAAAGTGATGGCCATTTTTCTCT
>WOGR01003849.1:0-15105 GCA_015342045.1 Leptinotarsa lineolata | reverse complement strand
AAATTCAACGAGTTGGGCTATGAATTGCTCCCCCACCCCACATATTCCCCAGATTTAGCCCTCAGCGACTACTGGCTCTTTGCTGATCTCGAAAAAATGCTCCAGGGAAAAAAAATTGGCTCGACTGAGGAGGTCATTGCCGAAACTGAAGCCTATTTTGAAGCAAAGGATAAATCCTTCTATAAACATGGTATAGAAATGTTGGAAAGATTGTATCACTCTAAAAGGAGATTTTATTGATAAATAAAAATGATTTTTGAAAAAAAACGTTGTTTTCGTTGTTAGTCTCGGGACTTATTGAACGAAGTGTTATATCCCCAACTCTTAAATGAATTTTCGTCAGGAGTTAAGGTCGCTTGAATACCTAAGATTTCTGTAATGATTAACCCCCTTTTTGGCGGTTTTTTGGACAGTTCATTCTTTTACAAAGTTCAAATGATGCTTTTCGTTTGATACCTGTTGTATGACATATTATTTATCAGGATACCTAAAATAATCCAAAGTACCCTTGCATTTTTCTATCTTGAGCAGTTCTGAAATATTGGACAATCCATGTTACTAAATATTTTAAATCTATCAGTCCATTTTGAACTTATTTCAACAATTTTTACAGTCTTCTGTTATAATAATTTATGAATTACACTATTTTGAAGTTGCTTGGTTATAATTTAAGGATAATCCTATAGGTATACTACTCACTACACAATTAGTCTTTTTCTGAACATTATCAATGACAGAGTTTCCATATTTCACTGTGGTACTTACAGCTCCTAAAAGTCCTTGCATTATCCTTTTCGAGGACGACCTCTGTAGCATGTCTTTCTCATCACTTCTGCTTTTTCCAATCAAAAACTGCATTATCACCTTGTTAAAATTTTCCGGATCCTCTTGGTGTGGAAAATGTTCAGCGCCATCTATTAGCTTCATGTAGAACTTTTTGCAATACTCTGTCGACTTGACAATTCCTTCCAACTTAACCAGCTGATCCTTGTTACCTGTTATGAGGATCACAGTTGTTGAAATGTTGCTGGCACCTTCGTTGATTCTCAAGAAAGGTAGCTTTCGATAGTAATTGATGGGGCCCGTCCAGTCATCTTTTCTTGAGAAGGCGTATTTGTATGCCTCGAGGTAGACATCATTTGGAGCTAGATGTTTGTAATATTGATCGATAATTTTAACGTCTTCCTTCAAGGCGTCTATTTCTGGTAAGTAAGGAACCTGTAATTGAGAAGTAACCCTTTAGTTCGGGTCTGAAAATATATTTTTACCAAATTTTAATGCATGAATTTAGTTTTGGAAGTCAAGAAATTCCGTGGTTGTTACAGAAAGTGATTATCACTTTCATTGTATTTATTTAAGTACCTCTTAGAAGTGAATTCAGTTTCAAGGGACTCATGTAATGATTGATTTTTAGTTTAATCTGCTTTCACTACTGAAGTCAACAGCCAACCTTGTAGAGGTGTTTCAAACATAAAAACTCGGATGAATATTTGACAAATTGAAAGATTGAATGGATTTTATTTGATGGATAGTGTCATTACTACGCAAAATAATTTGAAATTTTCGACAATATAGTCAATGCGATGTATTGCATTAAATCTGTGAATAATTGAAGTCTTACAACTCTGAATTTACTATATAAGTAAAAAAATTGAATTCCCGTCAAAGTCACAAGGTTGGCTGATATACAGTAACACATTTCAGAATATACCTAACAACCAATCCAGAAATTTACACGGTCACCGTAAGGTCTCCATTGGGATCTTCTAATCACAAACTCATTTCAATGTTGAGTGAATTACCGATAAATGTTGAGGAACAATCTAAGCCGCGCAAAGTTTGACATTACAGATCTGCTGAGTGGGAGGTTCTTCAAGACGATTTCCGAAATTTCTCGTGGCTAGATGTTTGTTTCAGCTCTAATGATCAATCAACTTGTGCTTCTGAAGTCACGGAAGTTATTCTATCATCCATGGATGCGTAGGTTCCTTTTTCAATGAAACGAACTTCTAACGGCAAATCTTGGTTTAAAAAAGATTGCTAGCAAGCTGTCTCCTCCAGAAATCTCGCCTACTGACAGTTGCGCAAAAATCCCAGTACCCAAAACCGAACTGGGTTTGTTAATGCTCGCAACAGCTGCAACAACGTCTAGTCAGTCGAATTTTGAAACAGCTTAATACCTACAAAGCGTCTAATCTTGATGGAGTGCCCGTCAGAAGGTGCACCAATGAAGTCGCACCAGTATTTTGCGGTTATAATGGACAGCAATGTCAACATAATAATATCGATGGAATTGAAAAGGCTGCTTCTTAAAAGCTTGGAACACTGTTCCGAACCAGAAAACTGTACACATCCCAGCACTTTTTGATGCTTTATTAAGCTCAGATCAGACCTTCTTTGGAGTATTGTTCTCATAAGTGGAGCTCCGCCCATAAACATACCCTGAAGCTGCTGAAGACGTAAACATAACTTGCAATCTTGATAGTTTGGAACATCGAAGAAAGGTTGCAACCTTGATAGTCTGGAACATCGAAGAAAGGTTGGAGATTTGTTTCTCTTCTATGAATACTTTCCTGGAAAGTGTTCAAGGGACTTGGCACATTTGATTCCACCAAAAGCATTGTTTTCATGTATGGAGTTCCACCCCTGAGCATACACTGAAGCTGCTATAATTACATTCTATATCATAGGTACCACTCAATGAATGAGCTATTATCCTCTTACCTATCCTCTTTTCTGATTGTTCTGTTCAGTAACACTTTCTGAGATTATCATTCCTTCGACCTTCCTAAAAATGTATGCGAACTTTTGAGTCACTACCACTTTATTCAGCGTAAGATCTATAGATCTAATCTGGGGGAGCCTTCTAGATATGATCTACCAGAATTATGTACATTATTAATGAATGTTAATTTGACAAGATTTCCACCCACATATTTGGACGTGTATCTTGAAAGTTTTTATTAATATGTGTATAGTTTGAATTGAAGGGGTTATATTTTATTAGGAGTGATTAATTTTTTGGGAAAGAAAGTTTGTGGCTTTCTACTACTCCATCTTGATACAAAAAATGTGGGAATCTTACAAAGAAAGGAAGGAAGCAATCATTTCTAGAAGTATTTGTTTCGAAATAACTTTTTTTTTTCGTGTAATTCAATGTTTATATGAAAGTAGCTGTTTCGGAAGGCCTTTTTCTTCCATTTTGTGTCTGAAAGTTACTTCTTTGAATGATCTACACATCTATGTTCAGTGTTACTTCATTTTTTGAAAAATGATTGCTTTCTTCCTTTCTTTGAAAGATTCCCACATTTTTTGTATCAGGATGGAATAGTAGAAATCCAAAAACTTTCTTTTCCAAAAAATGTTCACATTGTTGATGAATGATCAGTCTGGAAATCTATTGGTCAATCCGACTATCAAAAGTTATGCAACCCTCAAAGTCGTTTCTCTACATACTGTGTGACCCATTCGAAAGCGGGACACCTCCCTAAAATTAGCATCTTTTTCAAAAAACTTCATTTTGAATTGTAGAGTTTAAAAAACTGTTTTTTGGGACCAAATATCATTTTTTTTCTACAAAAACCAAGGCCTGCTGCGAATATTCTCATAGGGAAAAAATACAAGAAATCTCATTAACGATCAAAAAAATAACCATTGGGCTGGGCACTTTCTCAAATGGTGGTATACCAAATTTCATAAAAATACGTCAGAAGTTTTCACTTCTGTCAGCACATTGTGCATTTTTGATATTATGGAATGATTTGGGAATAATTTTACACGACTTACTTCAATTATTAGCATGAAAGTACTATCATTTATGTGGTGAAATACAATATTCATTTAATGCCCCATCGTACATGAACATGACAATTTATTCTGTGTTATGACTTGTTCATTTTGTGGAAATCCATGATAACTTCAACAAAATGAATGAAAACACTTTCTTTGTCTATTTCCCACTACGTTTATTTATTCTCACCACCGGTTTCGGGGTTTAGTCCATTTTCAAGTAAAACTAACTTACTAACTTTTTGGAGTGTGGACACGAACTATATGCTGTAGTCTGGGAGGCTAGGTATTGATTGAATAGGTGTACCAACAATTGAATTAAGGATATTATCGGAGTTGCCAAATTCATAAATTCAAGATTGGAGATCTACATAGATCGTGTTGCTCGTTTGGGGGTATATATTTCGAATTTTCAATTGATTTATTGATTTTCATGGCTTCCAACAAATTCATTATCTTTCCTTTATTACATGTGTGTGTAATTTCGAGATTATCTTCACTTATCTTGTGTTTTTTTCTTGAAGATTTTCATGCATTGTAGATTTTCTGTCCAAACAGACGTGTTCACGAAGCCTTACGTCAAAATTTCTACCGGTTTGGCCTGTATAAACTGCAGGGCATTTACCACATTCTATTCTATATATACCTGAGTTCTTAATTCTATGTCGTTACTATGTCGTCTGGGTTTTGCATTGAACAGGATCTTGCCTAAATTTTTATTATTTATGAAAGCTGTTGTTATTTTGTATTTGGATGTTTTCTGAAAGTTTAACTGAGTAATTGATGCTACTATATTTACATGTATTGTGTTTTCTGATATTCGGGTATATTTCACTTAGAAGTATTCTATGAGTCTTATCTGATATTATCTTTTCTATCAGATAAACTGGTACCCGATTGTTCAACGCAATTTGTTTGATTATTTTTAGTTCTTCTTGGAAATTATTTTCAGATAAAGGGATTGTGAAAGCTTTGTGTATCATTGACTTAAAGGCGGCTAATTTATGTGAGAGTGGACTGAAAGAGTCGAAGGGAATTGTACAGTCTGTGAAGGTTTCTTTTCGGTGGATATTGAATTGAGAACTATTATTAACTCTTGAAATATTCAAATCTATGAAAGTAAGCTCTTTGTTTTGTTCGATTTATTTTGTTTATTCAATTTTGTTATGCGGACTATTAAGGAAGTTTAGAAATTGATTGATTTGTCTGTTTGAAACATCAAAGCCCACCAGTATGTCATCCACGTATCTGAACCAAAACACAATATGTTGCTGAGAAAGGACAAGAAGAACACTAGATAGAATACCAAGCACAGAATGTGGTTCAATTTTGACAATGAGAAACAGCTGAGACTTCAATTTTCGTTTTCATGAAGCTTTGAAAACGATATTGTCAAAAGCTTTCACCTAATCACAAAATACTGCTGTCAAATCTGTGATTATTTTGTTCAGGTGGCCGAAATATGGCACTTTCGATTCAAATATTTCTTAGAAGTAGGAAAAAATTCAACTCAAATGAAGTCTCATTCTCCAGTTCTATAAATTAGTCTACTACGTGAAATTCAAACATATCATAGTTCGTGATATGTACCCACAATATGAATAAAATAATGTATAGGTAAAAAATATGTTGAAACGAATTTTAATAAATCATTTATGTCAACCAACATATTTTTTTACAGTAGTCATATCGAAGCGAACAAGCAAGGAAACAAGTAGTTTTAAAAACTACTGATACATTCAGTTTTTCAAAAATTCTATCCAACTCATTAGTCTACCTTGATTCATATGGAATGACAATGAATTTCGAGTCCATTTTTCAAAAAATGAGTGAGTTTTTTCAAAAAACAAACTTATATTATGGTTCAACTAAACCCACCACCTTTTAAGAAATATTTCATTTGGAGAACACGTCTTTGGGGTCGACGTTAATCACTACTTTCACACAGGCACCGCTTTGGAACGCTATGAAGCTTTTCCTGTAGTGTGGAAGTATATTTATACCAAATTAAATCATATTCCACTCCGCTATCTAAGTTTTTGCTACAGATGTTCAATATTGAAAGTAGTCAGTTTTTTGAAACTATTTCTATGAATTTCGAGCTCCAAATTTTTGAAAAGGGCTCTACCACAGCTTGGATACAGAATTTAGTTTTCTTTCTTGATAAAATCAATGAAAAATTGTTTTTGGAGTGTCGATTCATCCAATATTAGAAAAAAAAAGGTTATGGTCAAATTATTGTACTATTAAGAAAAATGTACGTGTTCAAAATAGCTTCATAAGAAGACAGACTCTTCAAAAATTGAAATTGGGTTCAGTAGATTAACTTTTTGACGTTATTTTTGGCATAACCTCTGAACTCTTCGATATACTCCAAGTACTTTTCTGGGTACCCTATATATTGGAAAGTATTTCAATATTCTTTCATCTTAAACTTCTAACGGAAACTCATTGTAGCACACTGCATTGAAATATTATTTTATACTCTCGAGTTATCTTTTATTTCTCTTTGAATTGGCGCAACGTAAAAATATACACAACTGCAATCTATAAAAACAAAAAAATGTCAATAATGAAATACTTCTGAGTGCCACTGACACAGTGTACGGCCAAATGCTTTGTCGAGATTCTTGGCCCTATTTTCTCAGCCTCCCGTAATTACGAGCAGGGGCACTCGGTAAGACTTCCTCGTCACGCAATCATCTCTCTTTGCGAAGCTCATATTCATTCGCCTTGACGTTTGGCTTCGCGTAATTTGTCATCGACCACGATACGGGTGGGAATTCAGCAGAGAAATAAGCACACGATTTGTGCGGCCCTGACAGCAAAAGCCAACAGCAGTGCACTCGTACTTTTTCAGTACATTTCGATTAATAAAATAAAATTTGATTTTCAGCCCATCTAGTACGTACCCAATAAGCAATAAGATACATTTTTAGAATGAACAATAACTAATAGAGTATATATGTGAGTAACATTCATTGTACAGTTCAAAAAATGTAAAAATAATTTCATTAGTTTTACTGCCTCCACAGATCACAGTTAAAATGAAAATTTCAAGCCGTTGTTTTTGGCGTGACTGCAGTGGAAACTAAAATAGCCGCGCCCAGAATTTCCGTTGTGAACGAGCACAAACCTACATATTGTTTAGTGGCGATTAATTATTTATAGAAATAATTGTTGCGGTCTTTTTCAGTTATTAACATCATTGTTGATGCGTTTAGCCCAGAGCTGTATGCTTTTCATTAGTTTATCATAATTATAATTTGATGGGGAGACGAGAGATGGCATGGCGGTTCTGAAATGATTCGCGGTACCAGAAAATCAGGTACGCTCGATTTATAATCGGGCCTTCATAGGTATATCACTCCATTATCATGTGTGTTTTTATCTTTTCATATCCTAAAAACAATAAAGAATAATAATAATATACCGTCGCCGGTAAGGTGAAATCCTTCTCTAATATCGATATCAAAGCTGAGTTAATTTTTTTGCTAATGTTTGTTGAAGCTCGCAACAAATCTAATGAAAGTGAAGAACGGTCCTGCCAGATAATCAGTAATAAACTACTTGACAGTACAAACGCTTCTATATCTTATTGGCCAGCGGCTAAAATCTAGTCAAACTTTGACCAAATACACAATTCCTCCGCTAAAACAAATGAATGGCTTAACAGCTAGAATTAGACCTCCTTAAGGCTGCCAGATTTTATCCCAGAAAACAGTAATCTGCCTGATTGAAGATCCAAATATTATAAGAAACTTTAATAGTTTAATAAAACATGGAAAAAATGTTATCGTACGATAGGTTGCCTTTTATGTTTCGGGATTTGGCAACCCTAGTGTTGCAATCTGGCAACTGAGAGTTCTATCGTAAAGTTGGACATTTTTGAGGTTATACGTACTAAGAACTTATTGACATACGAGCGCTATTTGTGTTATTTACAGTAACTTAAAAGATTCATCTCGGCCCAAAAATGGAATTAAACCGTGAACATTTTCGTGCGATTATTTTTTACTGTACGGATTTTTACTGTACTGCCACAAAGTACCGCATATCTGTGGAATTTACAATTTTTTTGAGAAGTATATCCACTAGTATTGAAAACAAATATTAAGAATCAATGAAGAGTTTGTCACATCTTAATAGTGTTATCTGATCTTGCAAATTATAAGTAATTCTGTTTCAAAATTAGAAATTCTTTCCAGCCGCAAAAAATATTTTTGCCCTGTAGAGCATCTCTGTTCCGGTATCCGATATCTACCGAAGAAACCCATGTTCTAACATTTCAAAAACTTTACCTAGCTTCGATTGTAGAGTACAAAATCGTGTATCCGAAATCTACCCAGCTGTCAGCATCCAGCACACAAAATGAAATCATTTCAACTTTTGTGTGCTCAGGTGAATTTATTTATCAATACTTCAAAAGCGGGTAGACAGGGGTTGGTAACGGGAGACTTGGGCAATAATTTAACTGCCCCAGGTAGACGAGATAAAGATTGTCGTCGAAAGAACTGGATGAAAATTGAACGCTGTACCGTTGAGAATGCTTTAGCTAAAAAGATTGTGGAGTTGTGTTACATTCGGTGTGCAAGGAAGATATTATTTTATCAAAAATGGATGCAGAGTCCATTTCTGACAAAATAATATTTTCCTTTATAAAGTTCAAATACAGTATATTTGTTGTATGGTAGCTCTGTTAACCTGAAATCAAACTGGCACAGCCACCCTAGTTGATTTCTCAATAAAACTCAAATGTTGAAACTTTTCATAATTGATTTCTGATGTCGAATAATCGTTTTGCAACAATTGAGGAGATAAAAACCGAATCGCTTAAAGAGCTCAAGGAATATTAAAAAGTGCATATCAGGGGACAAAATAGAAATTGATGAATAAATACTTGAATATTTTTTGAGAAAAATGAAAATTTACCTTTTTTTTGAACGGATAACGTAGAGTATTATAACCACCTCAACGTAGGTATTTTTTGCGGTCCGGTTTCTGACTGTATTTTCCTCATCTATTGTTTTTGTTATACTAGAGTTGATGTCATTCCCACATTTGTGGTTTGTACATAAATATATCCTTTTTTATTATCTCATTACCTCTACTGTAGTTATCACAACTTTGCATATGGCAAAAGTGGCAGGATATATACTTTAACTCAATGTATTTTCTAATGAACAATGTTCGCACTAATTCGGTAATATCAATCAGCTGGTTACAAAACAGTGATTGTTAGGTTTATTGATTGGTTAAAAATATTGCGTCGATAATTATAGTCATTTAGGAAAATAAACAGAGTGTGTATCATCTTCCACAATAAAATAATTTCTCGCAGTTGTGGAAGAGTCTCTTGAATGAATTTAATTTTTCCCATATCAAATGGGACTAGAATAAGTTGGTATTGCTAACTTTTGAAGACTTCGAAGAACAAAAAAAGTGTTTGGAAAATTTCGGAGTAGATGAAAAGAGGCTGTGGTGGCAAAAATTTTCAAAGAACTATTCCCAGAGTAATCGTCAAAGTCACTTCCGTTCTAATATTTTATAACTTGTTGTTTGATTGTGGTTGTAGGTTGCAGAAAAAAGACTGTATATGGAAATTGGCTCTATCTGTGAGTAGTCTCGTGGAAAACATGACGTCAAATCAATATTCATTTCATCAGATATATTGTATTCATTTTGATTATTTCTTATCAAAGGAAGTTACATGGTGATTGTGTCATTCATAAATTTCCGTTTTATCTAATCAAGGGAAATTACAAAAACTTGTAGTACAAAGTTCATATACGAAAAAAAATGCAAAATAAATATAAGTTAAGGACGAGGTATTATAAAATCTGGAAAATTAGAAGAAGACCTGCATTTTCCTTTAACTTTCTTTAAAGTTAATGATATGTTCTTAACGAGAATCGATTTAAAATATGAAAGTCTATGAGTAAACATTTCCAGAGTACTGTTTAACGTAGAATTCAATGGTGTAAAAAACTTAATTTTTCAAATGAGATATCAATAGTTATTGATGGAAAACTATTTATTTCAATGAGACACCTTGTATTTTTCTGCATATTTCAATAGAGCTTGAAAAATTTGTTATCCGTTACGGGACGCCTGGCAGATGTAAAACATCGAAATTATTTTGTACCAGTAATATGCATGAAAGAACAGATTACAACTGGTACTGATGTGGCATAATGTAAAAATAAAATTACGAATTTTTATTAAATAAAAAATTGAAGTAAATATACATGAAAATATTTTAATGTGGCTTTAATATACTGGTACACTCAACTAGTTATCACAATATATTACTATGGATCCAAAATTATAAATATCAATAACAAATGTTTCGAAATAAATTCCACAATCGTTGTAAGTGAAAGAAAGACTGGCCGACTGACGCACTGACGAGCTGGCTGACTCACCGACTGGCCGACCGACTAACTGACTTGACCTAACTGACCGGAATGATACACTGACTGACTGACTTGACTGACCTGACTAACTTGACTGACATGGCCGACTTGACTGACCTGACTGACTCGACTTGTCCGACTGACTTGACAAATTTGACTGACTAACTTGACTGATTTGACCGACTGACTTGGCCGACTTGAACGACTGACTTGACCAACTTGGCCGACTTGACTGATTTGACCGACTGGCTTGACTGATTTGTACGACTGACTTGACTGATTAGACTGACTTGACTGATTTGAACGACTGACTTGACTGATTTGAACGACTGACTTTACTGATTTGAACGACTGACTTGACTGACTGACTTGACTGACTGACTTGAACGACTGACTTGACTGATTTGACCGACTGACTTGACTGATTAGACTGACTTGACCGACTGACTTGACTGATTTGAACGAGTGACTTGACTGCTTTGACCGACTTGAATGACTGCCTGACTTGACCGACCGACTTGAGCAGCTTGACCGACTTGACTGATTTGACCGACTGACTTGACCGATTGACTTGACTGATTTGATCGACTGACTTGCCGATTGACTCGACTCATTGACCGACTGATTCTACTGACTTGACCGACTCACCACTAGTTGACTGACTGACTCACTGATCGACTGACTTACCACTGACTGACTGACTCGTTGACTGCATGATTCGCTGATTGACTGATTCACTGACGAGCTGACCGTCTCACTAACCCGCTGGCTGACTCGTTTACCAAGTAATACACTGACTCACTAACCGACAAACCAACTCATTGACTGACTCGCTGATTGACTGACTCACTGACTGACCGACTGATTGAGTGGCTCGCTGATTGACTGACTCGCTGATTGACTAACTGATTGAGTAGCTCGCTGACTGACCGACTGGCTGACTGGGAACACAATTGCACAGTCGCTTGCGCGTGGCGACTCGTCGCCACGCCAGGCAATCGGTTTTCGGGGAGGCTACAGGTGTTTCATATCAAAATTAACTTTTCAAAAATGTAGCACTTTTGATGTTTTGTTAGAGTTATCTTTGAAGTACAAAACTTTAAGGTTTTTTATTTAGACTCTGAAATGCACACTTTGATCAAGTAAGCTTTGAACGACGCGGCGATGAAACAGAAAGAAATTGTTCAGCAGTAGTTGAGAAAGCTCTTCAAAGCAGTAATTGAAACGCATAGTTTCAATAAAACTGAACAATTTATACTATATTTACTATTAATAAATTAAACTTCCAAATTAATAATAATAATGATGAAGAAAACCTACTTGATCAAAGTGTGCAAAACATCAAGTGTGGCTACATTTTCGAAAAAGGTAATTTTGAGCTATATTGTATGCATGTAGGAATATACAGGGTGTCTCATTAAAAATAGTTTTCCCTCAATAACTATTGTATCTCATTTGAAAAAAAAAGTTTTTTACACCACTACGTAAAAAATTGCTTTGGAAATGTTTTCAAAGAAACAACACCGCTTTTACAGGAAAAAAGTTATAGCAACTTTTTGAAAATGCTTATTTTCGAAAAACATACTTTAGGTCAGAAACGATGATGCGGTTTGTCATAAAATTTGACTCTCAGGCACTGCAATCATTTTTCATCTATCGAGTTTGAAAACAGGAGATTCCCTTTTAAAGTGTCCAATTTGGCTCACTCTGTACATCCACATTTGATAAACTCTACTAGGTACAATGTTCACGAATATTCACTGGATCGAAGCTTTAGGGTTTTCAGACCAATCTAAAAAGAATCCGGATTCATTAAAAATAACTGAATTATCAAGAGACATTTACGAGATTCAGGTCTGAAAGCGTTCACTTTACTATTAAGTTTTATATTGCGTGGATTTGGGTTGGGTATTCGATTAGCATATACGGAAACGTTTCGGAGTTATGACTGAAGAAAAACAAACGACTTGATTGCCATTTGGTTACAAACTCTGTCACGGCAATTTGGCGAATGAACCATTCCAAGATCGTAATTTACTTCATGAAAAGCCACATGTCTACTCGGTAGGAAAAACCGAAAGATGCAAACCACGTCGCTTCGTCCAGGAGGCGAACAAATCTACTAGCCCTTTCCGAGCGAAAATAAGTCGCACTCACCGACTTGCAGCACCCCGTCCACACACCCACTCTCGAGCAACTTTAATCCCTTGCAGAATGACAGATTCTGCGGCTCTCCACTCGCGTTCACGGGAGGCACCCGTGACAGCGACGAGTACATGCAAATGTCCCTCTCGTTCCTCGGAAACGACCAAAATATTATCCTCCGCTGCACCGGCTCCGGGATCCGATCGTAGCGCTCCTCGATCCGCTGGAAGGGAATGTTCTCCGCGACTATTTTCGCCGTGATGTCGAGCAGGGTGTCCGGGCTGCGAGGGCCCGGCTCTTTCAGCAGGGGCCCCCCGGCACTGGCCCGCGAACAACAGCGCCTGGCCTGCGCCATCTGCGAAGCACTCTCACTGACTGACTGACGGGACGAGCGCGAGTCGCGCGCTCGAAACGCGCTGTTGCCGAGTTGTCGATGGCTTTTTTCCGAGGTTCTAGATACGAGGCTTCTCGGCGGTCTCGGTCCACCCCGGGTGCGTCCCAAAACGGGGAACTCGCGACTCACACAGACTCGATTAGTGGAGGAAGCGAAATAGTCAAGTTGAGAAAAATGATATAATCTTAAAAAAAATTTTTGAATTCGAGTCAGAATTTGAAAAATTTACTAATTTGAATTCGGAATTCAATAGGCAGTTCGTGTGTAAGATCAAAATTTGATGAAAATCCTTCGTAAATGTCGGAACTTGATAAAACTACAAACTAAAGGTGAATTAAATACACGTTTTACTTCAGAATCGAAATTTAATAAAAATTCCAAATCAGTCACAATTCAACGAAATTCTTACACTATAGTCATAATTATAATAAAAATTCAGAATTTCGAGTCGGAATTTACTGGATATTCCAAATTTCAAGTTGAAATTCAGAAGAGTATATTTTTAATTTCAAAATTTCATGAACATTTTAAGTTCGAAATCGAAATTTCTTAAAGACTACAAATTAGCAGTGGGAATTTATAAAAATATTCCAAAGTCAGAATTCAATAAAAATTACAAGTCTGAAGTGAGAATTTGATATTCCTACTTCAATGTGTTATTTATTTTATCACAAATTCAAAATATGATGAATATATGGGGTTGAGTTGAAAATTCATTAAACTCCACATTGAAAACTTAGGACTCAATGAAAATTACTAATTTAAGTCCTAATTCATTATTATTCTTACTCCAGAGAGTAGGATTTGATAAAAATTCAGAGTTTAAACTCGACATTCATTAATAATTACAAATGCAAATTCTTCTTCAAATATAAAATTTGATCAACAGTCCAATCAACGTTGAATTAGCGTACATTTTGCGATCAGAATCGCAGTTTTTTAAGCATTACACATTTCAAGTCGAAATTTACAAAAATTAATTCTTTAAAAATATAATTAAATAAATAATACATGTTTAAAGTCATTAAATAAATATTACAAGTTTAAAGTCATGAAATTTGATGATATTTCACACACTCATTTCAAATTAATTGTTGAAATTTCATAAAATTTCTAATACAGCACTTCGAATTTTCTTGAATATTTGAAAATAATAATTGAGAATATAACTATTAGACATTCTAAATTCGGAGGTGTATTTAATAAAATTTCCAAGTTAAAAGTTGGAATTTTAGGAAAATTCAATATTCTGAATTCATAGTATAGTCCAGTCTTTTGCTAGTTTTCCTGAAAAGTCTTCTGGGAGTTTTGAAAATGGGGTATTTCATGGATTTCAGTATGCTGTTTTCGAATTTCAACTTTGCCACCTCGTATTTCCGCCGCTGGCGCCGCCATGTTGAAAAAATGGTGCCTAATAACAGTATTTTTACAATATCTCTTTTCCGAAGCATTTCACGAGAAAAAAATTTATGTGCAAAATCAAACTAGAAAAAATTTCCTACAATTTATGTATTTCTGATTTTTTTATAAAATCAATAGTTTTTGGTGTACGAGCACATTTTAATTGACGTTTTGGAATAACTCATTTCTACATCACCTAGAGGTAGAGTAGGGGGCGCGTTTTCTTTACGTGGTCAGATACAATCAGCTTAGTTATATTTTTCGGAAAATATATAAAAAACTTTCCAACCTCATTAACAACCAACAAAAATCTGATGAAATTCAATAAAGGGAGTTGAGTAATCATTTCACTCTAAATATTCACATGTTTGATGTAAATTTCTAGGTATCGGAGAATTCATCCACAACTTGACATCACCGCATACATCGCACAGACTGGAGATACTGCACATGCGCCGTGTTTCCTTGGCAGACGGCACAGCTGATTCGACCCCCGCGTGCGTAATGTGCTTTGTTTATGTTGGCCACATGGCGCAAGGTGCAGGGGGGGGCGCCATCAGAAGGGACGAGTGTGGACCACTAGCAGTGTCATGTAGGTTACGGCGTTGCCGGATCCGTGGGAAAGTTTGGTATCTACTGTTTTCTTTACAGACAAAATATCTAGAATTGTAAGATTTAATATCAAAAGTAGGAAAATAATATTTCGTTTCTTTCAAAGCAAAAAAGGTGTTGGTTAAAATTTGTTGCTTCATCGTTTTGGAGATCTTTTTGGTGCATTTGATTATCTGTAAAAATGTCTTCATGGTTTCGAGATTTTTTTTTGACCTCAGTCACGATTAGAGTTTTAATTTGCAGCTACAATTTGTGGTTTGCTTTAAATTATCTATCTCAAAATATTGAACAGTGAAATACAGTGAATATTTTGAGATAGATAATTTAAAGCAAACCACAAATTGTAGC
>WOGR01003848.1:0-15388 GCA_015342045.1 Leptinotarsa lineolata | reverse complement strand
TTCCCACATTTTTTGTATCAAGATGAAGTAGTAGAAAGCCAAAAACTTTCTTTCCCAAAAAATTGAACACTCCTAATAAAATATAACCCCTTCAATTTAAACGCATTATTGACTTTCGTCAGCTGGGATCTGCCTTTTAGGTACGATTTGAACCATTCAAGACAAGTCCCTCTTATGCCATGACAGAACAGTTTTTTCTTGCTTTCCCTTTATTCAGATTTATGTATATTTTTCCAAAAATGAGAAGATTGCATCATTATTTAGTGTTTTTAGAACTTTGGTAGCTAAATTGACATTCATTCAATATTTTTCCATTTAATAAAAATTTCAACAATCTTTTCTTCACTAGCTTTTCGATTAATTTCGAAATAGTTGATAATAACGAGATAGGTCTGAAGTTCGAAGAGTTGGTGACATCGCCACCTTTATAGAGAGGTAAATCAATTGACGTCTTCAACCCTGAGGGCAATACTCCTGTCTCAAAAGATTTGTTGATCAGCTCAGCTAGTACAAATAACGCTTCTATCGGTAGGTTCTCAAGGAGTCTTCTAATTATACCATCCAACCCAGCGGACTTATTATTTTTCATTTCGTTAACATTTTTAGGTCTTGAGTTGAAATTATCATGACATTGAATTTAATCAAGACAACTTGAAGGGTTGAGTTGAGGTACTTTAGTGTCTGTTATTTGTTCGGCAATAGAGCAGTAAAAATTATTCAAAGTATTCGTGCTGAAGATGATAGCCTTCCTTTTCTCTGTAATTCATTAATAATTGCCCATTTCTCTCTAGATTTCTTTGTGATGATTCAAATCTTTTTGAGTAGTAATTATTTTTTGATATTTTGATCAAGCTTCGTTAGATTTTTCTATATCTATTGAAATATTGCATAAAACCTAAATACAATGTATTTTTTTATTGTACGCAGGGATCTCAAATTCTTAGCAGAAACTTTTAAACCTGTTGAGATTCAAAGCTTTTTATTCTTCATTTTCAGTTTTCGTAATGAAAAGCATTCGTTGAAATTATTTACTGTTTTTTTGGGAAAATGGTCGCAGGATCTGAAGCAGTTGTTATATGCTTCCAATCAGTTTGTTCACATTCCAGTCTGAATTTGTGATAATTATTTTCGCTGAAGATTCTACCTTCTACCTAAATTTCACGTTGTTTTTCTCTGTATCTAATGAAAATTCGAAATGAATTGCTTCATGATCAGATAAGTTTGCAGGAATAACTGATGTGGATTTGTGTTCAGCAAAATTCGAACAAATATAGTCAATAATTGTAGATGTGCATGTGATTCTAGTAGGTTCGTCAATATGCAATTCTGGGTTGAGGCTAATGAATAGATTCCCGGGAGTCAAAGAGGAAGTCCAGGGACACCCTGTATATAAAGTGGGAAGCTTCCAAAGAAACTAAGAAAACCTAATGTAATGTAGGTACATTTTATATAAATTCTCTTTCACATTTTACGCTGTGTAGCGTTCCTATGCATGATATCTTTTTCAAATCCATTATGAATGAATTTCAAAATTTGGAAACATATTCAATAAAGGGGATTCATTTAATTTTATTCTGTCATTTAGCGAATGTTCCGAATTCTTGAATCTACTGATTTCCAAGTGTACCAAAAGACTGACTTTCAAACTTTTCTCTTCCAATTGTAACACATCATAGTCTTGATTGAACCCATGCCCCTTTGCCAAAGGATGGTTTGTAATGTGGAATTGGTCTTCATATTCAAAAAACGAATGGTCTTTTATTCTTTGGGAAAATGTTCTCATTGTAAGGTCAATATATTTTTGAACAGAAATAAGAAAACATTCCACAGATCAGTATCTTGACAAGTATTTACTTATTTTCTCATAAATATAAGGCACGTCTTGAATTACCAGACTGTAAATCGGTCTAACCACTGACTGAGATTAATTCAAAGTATCTCACGATGTGAACACAACTTCGGTAAATTCGAACCTAATGAAGGCCCGCCTTCTGAAACTTAGCCATCAATTTTGTTGGAGTTAACCTGAAGACTGTGGATGTTTAATAAAATGCCTAACATAGTTGATCATAGCTGCTGCGGGCCATACTTGGAAGATGCTGAGTTCACTGAGTTTCAACTTGCAACTCCTGGCTGGCTAGCAGCTTTCGAAGTTTATGTGGTTGACCCTCTAAACTTGGGGTTTCATCAAGAATACATGCAAAACTGCTTTCATCGTGTTCGCCGCCCCTCCCAGATTGCTTGTCCCTGACTGTAAATCGCGCTGTAATGTTCCATATAAAGCACTTGCATCTGCAGATCGTATACTAGTTGGATTATCTATCGGATTTTCGGGATTCTTTTCAATATGCTTGAATATTGGAATATCGCTACAGCGTTGAATACGTTGTTGGTTGTGGTTTACGAGTACAATTTGTTTTTGCTTGTATGGTTGGAAGGTCGAGGAAATAATGTATCGAGAATTTTCATTGAGCTGCCACAAAAATAAATTCCAAATATTGTTCAGGAGCACTGGATCAAGTCATTGTGTGATAATGGTTATTATATATTATACTATTAATAATTAATTTTTGTTGATAATCGACCAACAACGCAAAACATTATCGAGGGGTACATTATAAATATTTCGAATAACTGATCAGTGTAAAATGAAATACAAAACACCCTCCCCAACGTGCATGCCAAATAAAGACTTTTATAGATGAAATTTCAATACTTCGGGTTACATTATTTCAGTTTCCGTAGAGATCTCTACTTTTTTAAATCAAATATAGCTCACGTTACCCACTGATAATGAAGCTTTCTATAAGTGTAAATATATTTTCAAAAAATGGTGAGTAGTTTTCAAATTTATACATTACAAACATTCATATAAAAAAATCTTTTCCTCTTTTAAATACAAGTTCAGATTTTTATTTCTATTTATTGTTCCGAACGTTTCAAATTTGTAAAATAGAAATCAATCTGAATAACAACTATCATATATGATTTTCTGACAAAATTTTACCCACTCTACGAAAGAATTATTCAAAGTCTTTAGAAGTACTCATTAGAAATAATATCATTTGAATACATCATTCGAAAACAATTACAATTATTGTTAACGGATTATTTATTATAAATAATTGATTATTTAAATGTTGCAACTTTTATTTTTTTGGAGTTTTATTGGTAACAAAATCAATTGACAAGATATATATCATTTTACTTTAAATTATACCTTTTGCTCCGAAAGTTGTTCCTTTCAGAAAAAAATATTGACATGTATTTGTAACGCCTTGCGGTATGTTTTCTACGTATGATGGATTCAACTTGATTCAGAATATCGACACATTACAGTTAATTACACCCTGACCTTTTTATTTCTACTAAGATATAGTGCTCTTTTCGTCTGTTACGTGCATTTACTATTTACTTAGCGAAGGAATCAAATCTTAATTATACATGGTTCACCAAAATTCTACATTGTATATAACGCAAAATACAATGGTGAATTTTATTATACTTTGTCTTATGAAAGTACATAAAAATCCAAATTTCATCCACTGATAATTTTTTTCAATTGTTTTCTTTGTAGTAGATATCTTTGATATTGATTGTAATATACTCTTTCAATTCTTTTTTTTTCTTCAAATTTGTATAAATCTTCAGATTTTCCCCATACGAGTATTTCCATATACATTGATTGCATTATTGTACATTTTCTTGGTAGAAAGTTATCATAACATTTTAGACATACAACAACTCAAATATTTTATGAAAACGCTTCGACTTAGGCATAGAAAAGATATACAATGTAGGCTTCGTATTTTATTTGCATAGAAACTGAAAATTTTATATGGCATAGGGAGCTAGGGATGGGAATTTTGAAATCCAATTTTGGTGTAACCAAAACTTGAAAATATTTTAGCCGACTTGAGTTTATTGAATATTGAAATGAAGTTTCTTAGACCTAAATACTGATATAGAATGCAGATTATGATAACAGTCTGGAATTTCATAATAAATTATTAATTTTATTTTCGATCTCGTTTTGAATTGCTCATCTTTATGCTTTCTTGCTAAATTGTAGAGTTTTGGGTTGAATAAAAGATTTTCAGAAACTTTGAATGACTCCAAATTTGCAGTAACTAGAGAAAAAATTTCTGCTACATACATATTGCACGATGTTACATACGAATTCACGTTTACAATATATAACATTAATAACGTAATGGAGCCATTGAACTCTGACGGACAATACTGTTAAGCTATATGGTTCCTGAAAATAATTATAAATCAACAATTTGCTGACGATCTTTCATTTAGCGTAATCTCCAAAACCGTAATAATGCCGGAATGCTGACAGAAACATATCATCAATCCTATTCAATGCCTCTACAATCAGCAGCAATGTCAAATTATGTTATTAGTTGAATTGGTTAGAATTTGTTATTCCCTCAATGTGTCTGAACTTCATCCCTAATCTTCATTTTCAGAGATATTCTTGTTAAAGTAATATATTTTTTCAAGATAATTTTAGGCCTCATAATATTTGTCATATTAATTTCCTGAACTGATTGCAGAATACTAGAATATGATCCAAGAAACTCATA
Source organism: Leptinotarsa lineolata (assembly GCA_015342045.1). Classification (NCBI taxonomy): domain Eukaryota; kingdom Metazoa; phylum Arthropoda; class Insecta; order Coleoptera; family Chrysomelidae; genus Leptinotarsa; species Leptinotarsa lineolata. Next base: position 10,793 of record WOGR01003848.1, on the reverse strand, counting down.
TTCAAATGAAAAAAAAATGAAAGTCTTCATTGAAAGAAAAACAAAATTTTAGTGGTTCAAACAGACCGCTTCCTTTTTCGGAAAGCTCTTGATTTACTGAAAACGGTGTACATACACAAAAATTGGAATCCAGTTTTCCACTAATGCCCCTACTTATAACAGTATTTTACGTTGAGACAATAAACAATTTCACAGGGTTTCTAAAAAATTGTTCGCACTCAGCCAGTATTCAGATTTTTCACACTCTCCAAGAGTGCTGGAGGGCCCTGCTTTGGATTTCTCTTATACATAAAAAATCCTTTGTTATTATTCCACACATGACAAAATCTATATGCCAGCGGTATTTAGCCTATCTGGCACCTAAACTCTACAATAATCTACCCGAAGGAATAAAATAGACAGATTTCTATACATTGTTCAGGAACATATTGAAAACATTCATTCGTGATTCTTTGAGATGGCTTATCAATTATTTTATTGAAGAAAGACAATGAATGGAAGTGACATTACCTTATTAGAATAAATGTTTGATTACGTTCAATTTGAATATTTGTATAACCGTTATTCACATTTGTTATACATTTTTGTTTTTTATTGATGTTCTCTTGCACTATGGCACACCCGGAATAAGAGTGAATGCTCTTCTCGAGTATGTTCATGTTTTACGTATATTTTATACAGTGTGTAAAAGCGAAATGGAATAAATTCATTATTTCGGTTACTGTACATATTTAAAAAAAATCCCGAAACACGTCAACTTAAAATTATAATTTGACATTCTTCAACGTAAAAATGCCACCCCTTTCCTCAACCCCCTTCGAATGACAGGTACAACCCCCAATTTTTTAAATAGGAAGTATAGATTTGTGATATATCGTTTGAAAGGTCTCTTCATTCTCTATTCAAAGATAGTATCACTTCCAAGTTTATTGCGACAATTAAGATAAAATAAATTAAAATCATGTGGTTACCGAAATTCGATAAAATACATTCAAAAACTAAAATGTAATGAAATGTAGATTACAAAAAAAAACTATGGATGTTAACGAAGTAGATTTTCAAAATGTTCACCGCAACATTGCTACGGTTTTGCTTACTTTCTTATTCCTCAACATGAAATAAGTTTTGATAATATTGCAATAAGTTTTGAGTAATTTTATCGAATTTCGGTAACCACAAGATTTTAATTTATTTTATCTCAATTGTTGCAATAAACTTGAAAGCGATAACATTTTTGAATAGAGAATAAAGATACCTTTCAAAATACATATCACATTTTATATCATTCATATCATTATCATCATTCATATTTTCGGAAATGTTTATTTATATATCAAACTGTTATTTTATTGAGTATCATATACGAAAAATAAATGGAATGTATTAATATTTAAAAAATTATCATAAACTTACTCTTGAGTTGACCCTCTGAACACCGATGTCCTACCGGGCATCAATTCAAACTGCCTCCCTTGAAGAAGTCAGGCATGGCAAAGTAAACAGCAACTTGGCTCCTGACTCGCGTCCTCGCATCGTTCCATCACTGCCCGTATAGCAGGAACGTTACATTTGCACAGCCAACCAGGATCATGGCTGCTTTAATGCACCGTTGCTCACAAGGTGAATTATTTGCACGCACAAAAAACACGTTGAGCCTCGCTAAACGATGTAGCTGAATGAAATTGTTACACACGTAATTTAGTCTGATGCTAATTGGAATTCACAAGCTGTGTCAAGCCACGTAAAGACGAATGGCGTTGTTATTTGGGGCTTTTATTAAAAACATCCTTTTTAGTATTTACCTCCTCAATATTTTAATCAGCAACAAAATAGTTGCAGTTGTTTAGTACATCGACAGGCAGGTGAGGCGACGTTGTTGGACGTTTGCTTCTGCCTAGTTCGAGGAATGATACTGTGAAAGGAATTTGATCTTTAATTATCAGAAATCATCGACTTTAGGTTGATGATAGACACTAACTTGCACTGACGATTGGCCAAACAGCCCGAAACCGGTCTACAAGTGTGTTCCAATAATTAAAAATTGACTCCGGAAGTTGTATCGTCAACTGCATATGCAGGAATTACTTCTATGAAGAATCCTGCACTGACATCTATTGGATATAATCTATCGCCCTTCGTGGTATCAGCCAGGGTAGTGGTTGTTTTCTGATAGGTGTCAGTCCATAAATCTACTGTGTTGGTGAAATGAGACTGGCCTGGACGAATTATTCATTAAGATAATTTAAAATAGTTGTTATCTTATAATAAAAGCACAGTCAGTAATATCCGTCAAAGTGTCATTTACCATGCCGCGAGCGAGAAAAACGAATATTCCACAACGGGGCCCTAATGCAATTTCGAAATATTGCGAATCAATTCACTGCGGATGAAGTAGGAAATTTTGCTAAAAAATTCACTGAGAAAAATAGCCAGAAATAGAAGACAGCTGATAGGATGAAACAGGTGTGGTATCAAAGATTTATTTTTTTTTATTTTGTGGTTTCTTCTTTTCTTTCTGTGCCTCTGGAATTGAAACAAGAATCATAGAAAAAATCTTTCAGAGTTTGACAGTTTTATGAAGCCAGTCTTCTAACTTTCAAATCAGGAATTAAGACAAGAATCATAGAAAGAATCTTTCAGAGTTTCACAGTTTTATGAAGCCAGTCTTCTAGCTTTTAAATCACAACCTTCATTTCTTAATTTAACTGTGACTTCACTGATATCAGGTTGGAAAGTTGAATTATATCAAATTTACCGCAAACCTGAAGTTTGTAAATCACTTTTCAAACTTATGTAAACACTTATCTTCATGTTCTCATGTCATTGAACAAGTTTTATTATCGTATGTAATGTCGTTCATTGTTTCTGAGTCCCAATCTTGGCGTCTTACATATAAAGAGACAGTCCCAGACACAAATTATCGAATTGCATAGATATAAAACAGCCCATGACATATTTACTTCAAATTCTGTAATGCATAAGTTTCACGATATTGTTAATGCTAGAATAACCAGAACAAAACAGTGGAATCAGTAAAATATTCTGGAAATTCATAAAAATGCACTGTGAAATAGATTGTTGAATTTTGTGTATTTTGGCGCAGAACGGCCGGCATCTGACCTAGTCGCGATCATCGTAATAATATAGAACAGCAATCGTAATGAATGAAATAAAATGATATGAGCAACGCAAGTTACTGCAAAATTTGAAGTAGGTACTGAGACAACTATAGTCTATTGAAATGTTAAATTTTTATGCCTTAGAAAATTTAATGAGACATTATTTGTAGCAAATTGAATCGTCTACAACTTTATTTCTATTACTTTTTATCGTAAAATGGAAAATAAAAAAATTATATTAGCAAAAAAACTGAAAAATTCTGAACAAATTTTCTTTGGGCGATATAATCTGGTCAATTTACAATAAAATGACATCAGAGCAATCTTATAATTTGTTTAAGTTCAATAAATTGTCTGGGTTTTACAGCGCTCCGAAGTTTACCGGGTTCTTGAATACTCGTAAGAATACGATAAAAACGAACCAATACTCTTAGTTTTCTATTATATAATTTTTATCCATATAATTTATCATTTTTTTAGCACTCCTATTTTATTAATAATTCATTTTCGAGCCTTTTCCAAACCACCTATGAGATATAGTCTGGGGGTGCGTTTTTTCTAGGCAGGATAATATTGAGCATAATAATATATTTTATTTTTCAGCTATTGTTTTTTTTTCAATTTCTTTGATAGTCCAGGCTGCGGTTCAGAATGGGCGTCATCGTAGGTAATTCACCTTCGAATTCATTTTCTTCGATTGATTTTGATATTTCCATGATATTACCGCAGGTTTCACCAGAATAATTGAGGCACACTGCAGAGCATTTGAGGCCTGCTTTTCAGAAGTTCAAGGGTGCTGGAGGCTTGGAATTTTGGATGGGTATCCAAATTTTTCCTTGCTTTTTCCAGATGTAATCTTCAGATTTTATATATGGCGACGTCATTGCAGAGAATTTGCTGTTTCTCCATACTTTTTCGGGATGCAACACAAAATCAACAGCTTATAACATTAGACAAACCTTAATTGATCAAAATTTTACAGAAATATCTTAAGTTAGCTAGCGGAACAACATTATTTCTCAGTGTGAAAGTCAAGCTATCTTTGCTCACTGTCGGTGGCGAACTTTTTTTCGTCTCTTTATATGGTGGAAATAAATACGATTCTCTGGTCAGTAACCATAAATAAATTCAACTTATCATCGCTTCCTTCAACACAAGATGCAGCCCGTTTCCAGTCTCCAGCACCCCCCGAACTTCTGCAAATAATTTTCTGCAGATTCAAGGGAAAACGCTTGGTTTTGCAACGTTCCATAAAGAATATTTATATATTATAGAACCAATGGAAGTACTAAAATTAACCAGAGATTTTTCCTTAATATATTTCAACTTGAAAATGTGTTACGAATCATCCCAAACCCGCAAAACCATAGATTTATCAAAATAAATATCTTTTTTTCTAATATGATCATACTAAGAGAAGAATACTGCTTCAAAATCACTCAGATCGAAGAAAGTATTTAAATTTCATGTTCATTTGTATCAAATATATCAGTTTGTTGTAAGTTTGTATTAACAACTCCCCAGTAATGCAAAACTAACTTATGAATATCAATAACTTCAAAATCCCGAAAGGTTATTCCTAACTGAAATGTAATGTTGCTTAACAAGTTTATTACGATACTTCATTAATTTCCATATCACGCCACTCTGGTGAGAAGAAGAGCAGGAAATGTCCCGAGGCGAGGATAATACATTGCAATTCCCAACAATCCGAAGATGTTTGAATTTAATAGCAACATAGATCATGAGTGCGAAACTTTTGCGACTATGTATAGAAGAGGAATGGATGTTGAGATCACCGCAACCTCTCGAGGCCCTCGGCCCTTCCATTGCCCAAGAATTTCACGAGCTTGTCCTTTCTTACCAGTCCAGTGACGTAGAGAAATTAATGTTGAATAAAATCTTTCATTCCGACTGTAGGATTTTGTAACATATAACTAAATATTTCAGTGATTTCTATCACAAAATTGATAGGCTTAATAAGGAAGCGTATTGTTTTTCAAAAACTAAACCACCAATCGTATACGCAACTTAAATATTTAAGGATATCAGTAAATCAATTGTATTTTATAAAGAAATATACAGGGTGTCAAACTGAAAACTTGTCACCCTTAATATCTTCCTTCCAGTGAATAATATGAGGAATTAAAAAAAACAAGTCAATTTCATAGTCAAGTGTGACACTTTCAAGGAATATCTGTATCCCTCGTGGTTCAACCTCCAAGGAGGGGTAGACATTACACTTAGAATCTTATATGGGAAGGGGTGTCAAGTGATACATCATTTTGATTGGTGTTTAATTCTGCTTTCAATGATACCCTGACGTTTTATTTTTTAATGAGCAATTTCCGAAAAATGGAGTCCTAAACTTACACATGTAATAAGAATTTGCCTGTTCTGTGATGCATTATTTTATTGACTCTTTTCAATGAAAATGCTTAGAAGAAGTGGCACCGTTTTAACAGGAATAAGTGTATTACACGTGGGATTTTTTATTTATTGGTTAATGTCTTTACAAAATAAAATTCAATTTCAAACAAAATCTACTAACATTTATCTTATAAACTATTCGAAATGTCGTCTATTTTGCTCTAAACAGTAATAAAGTCTGTTTTCGAATTTCCCTCTATCGTTACGAAAAACTTCACCAGGAATTGACTGGCAAATGGCTGTAATTCTTCTTTTAAAGTTTTTCAATATCAGAAAGTGGTGTTTTATAAACAACGGATTCAAGATGCCCCCAAAGAAAGAAATCTAAGTGTTTCAAATCCGGTGATCTCGGAGGTCATTCAACTACTCCCCTTCTGCCAATCCATCTATCCAGAAATCTCGTTTACCCACTGTCGGGCGAAAATGAAATAATGAGGTGAAGCATCGTCCTGCTGGAAATGTAATACCAGCCCAAACATTTACATTTGTGGCTGTTTGTATACCCTTCCCGAAAAATATGTGGGTTTCAGTCACTCCAATATCGAAAATTTTGTCTATTACCATTGCCATTTGGAAAAAATTAAAACTCATCGCTGAAACAGATCTGTAACAGAAGATTATGGATAGTATTGACTCGATGAGACATGATTTCACAAAATTCTTTTCTTCTATCATAATCATTCTCGTGGAGTTCTTGAAGAATTTGCATTTTATAAGAATGAAATTTATGCATTTTCAATACTTTTCTTACAGTCTCGCGTGATATTCCCATCTGTTTTGATACTGATTGTAAGGAGCTCATGGGCTCTGCCCAGCTGTCAACCTCGCTCAACCGGAAACTATTTGTTTCAATGTAGTTTGCATCTTTTCTGTCTATGTCGAAGGGAGATACACACGTAGTGGAAAAATTGATATTTCAAATGAAAATTCGAATCATTCACCTTTTGATATTTCTACACAGTAGCATCTGTAAAATTCTTGACGAAAAACCTACTTCTCTGGCTAATACCATAACAGACATTGCATTATATCCGACAAACATTTGTGTTTTCTCACAGACCAGTCTTGGAGTGCAGGACAAATCAAACTCATCATCATATATCCCAAACCTTAATGTGTTATCAGCAAGCTACGAAAAATTAGAAATTTTTCAAGAAGACTCAACACGAGAACAACAAAGACATAAAAAAATTAATACGGAAAAATCGAAAGGAAGGTAGAGGCAGAAAGTTATCACTGTACTCACAGTGGTGATAGATAAATATCTTGAAAATATTGAGACTTCCATATTATTTCAGCTGCAACACGAACACTGGATAAAAAAACCAATTCTCAACTTTTTCTCATTCTGACGAAGACAAACTGATCTTGAATTTTCTGGAGACTTAAATGGGTGGGAGACTGATTCTCTACTAATATTGAGGATCCAATATTTCCTAATTGGTAATGAAGCACAAATATCAGAAATGACATTGCCATGCTCTTTGCATTAGGAAAAGTATTTTTGTAAAGGATTTCTGTACAAAGGTGATCATTAAGGGCCCCGACGTATTGAAATTCATATCTTGAGCGATTCCTCAGAACTGAAAATGAAACGAATTCTAATCAGGTTTTTATTCACCAAATTATTGGTGATAGGAAAAGCTGGTGTCCCACCTATTTCTAGGTTTTCTTTTGGCTTCATCAATCCCATTATTTGGGGGAATCTGATGAAATCAACTGCATAATGTTGACAGTTTAACAGAAGTGCAGATTCGAACAGAAGAGTGATTATCATTATCATTTTATTCAAAGAAATCTCAGCAGGATGCATTAATATGAACATTAAAGTGAGAAATCATAAACATATTCTAGGAGAAACGGTATTACTCATTTAAATACCAATCGTTTGATCAGAGAAAAGAATCTGAAGGTGATTTATTAATGCTAACATAGTTAGGAAATAATTCCTTTGATATACCTCAAAAGATTCATCTTTACGAGGTCTGAACCATACAATACATAATACAATAAATTACATCAATATACTATTTTCCTTATAACAAATAAATTTCATCTTCAATATCCACCAAATGAATTGACAATAGCTCAAAATTCGGGGGATGACCAATCAAACCGCGTGCTCAATATTTTGTTTTGCTGACTACAGCACACTTGTCTTTTTATTCACTGCTACTTCTTTGCTAATACCGTGATGAGCATGAAATTATATCCTACAGACATTTGTGAAACCTTCCTCACATAGGAAATTATTGCTTATCGCTTCTTCAGAAGCAAGTCATCACTGAAATCAAACACCAATAAACCAGATTTGAAGTATTACTCCTCATCAGTATAGAACAGTTCCAACAAATATAGTAGTTTGTACGGAACTCGATTGATTCTCAAATTTCGGTAAACGAGATGTAACTACTTCATGGTAGTTAAAACGATCTGATACGAAGTTTTCGTATATGGCATTGATGCAGTCAGTCGAGACTCGGGCATACTGCTGTCACGGATCTGCCTTGCACTGACGAGGAGTAATACACCGTAACCGATCTGTAAGATAACTCGGTTAGTTTCAGTGATATGGTGCTCCTCATCGAACAAGAATAATGAGCAAGAATTTTCTTTATGAGGAAACTTACCCGCGGAAGTATTTTTTTCCGTTAGATATTGGACAGATTCTAATGTACAAAAACGTTGTGAGAGGAAGATATTCCGAATTTCACTTCAAAATATTGATTTTCTTGATACATTTCTTTTCTGTCTTTTCGAACAGTATGATATGGATCCCATAAAACACCCCAATAGAAAAAAATGTATCCAACGGCAATGATAGTGATGAGCAGTATGCATAAAATAAAGAAGTGTTGCAGTTCTGGTGTGAAAGAGCAACATTGGTATAAGATATTATTTGGCTTATCAAACATCAATTGTTCATTGATTGGTTTCGATCAGTTAGAGATCTACTGGAATAAAAAAATGAAATGTATACATTCATATTCTAAAGGTTATCTCTACTTGTTCATTACATTTTACATAAAGAAGATCATGATTGGAGATAACAACTTCTAACTCGTGTCAAGCTTTTTCAGGACCTGAAGGTTTTAAGGACACTTTACCGCACACCAAATTCTCAAACGCACTGCTTCCTGGCTAATTGTTCGATACGTTTTGAGCAGGAAAATTAATGGCGATGAAGAGCATCTATCGGATATATAACGAGATCTCTCTTCGCCAATTAAATTTACGGCTGTACCTATCTTTATGGAAAATGATAGCTGACCGCATGGTATTCATTGCACAGCTCGGATGCTCGTATTACCCACTCGTATAATATAATTCTGTCATTTCTGTGACTCAATCGAACTATTGGGATTTGAAATCTTGATGATCAAGTCCAACATTCGTCTCGCAATCAATTAAAATTCTGTATATTTGTAATAAATTGCATTAGTGATTTTATTCGGTTCAGCTTCATGAATGAAGATTTTAGATTTATTAGAACTTGAACCTATTAGAGAAAACTGACACTTCATGATACTACCTTCATCTTCGCAGTCAACGCATATACCGCTGAAGATGTCCGCTGTATTAGCAGACGAAATGTTTGGTGAGTTCCATTCGACCACGGTCTTCACCATCCAGGATTTTGTTTTCTTTGATCATGACTTCCGTCGTGAAAGCCTACATTCTTATTTCAAACATATTTCTCGTGAAAATTCCTAGCCAATTATTTGGAACGGAGTAACGCGAAAAGATGTGAAGATAATGATCATGAGGGCCATGATAGTCACTACTCATTTTCTCAGAATCAAACAAATGTGTCAAATACAATACATTGATAGTTGGAGCTGGTCATAAGGCCGGCGGTATCAGTTTAATTCCAAGTCCAAGTCCAAACATTCTGAACCCTCTATTCTCTATTCAATAGAGAAGTTCAAGGGAAGGCATACAATGGTTATGTAGACTACTCTTGTGGGATCTGTGTGGGAATCACGGGACGAATCTCTATAACCTGCCGGTAGAGTCCCAGCCAGAGATAGCAAACAACATACACAACATGCATCAGCTAAATGTGATTTTAAATTTTCAAATTGTAATTTGGAAAATTCGTAAACATTAACAGTGATTAATCTTTAAAAAATGCATTTGCATAGCACTTATACTGATGGATCTGAAATAAATGATCGGTGTAAACCTCTTGGAAGTATTTCCACCATTTAACAAAACTAGAAGAAATTGTGTTCAGAAATACTTCAAAGGAGTGAATCTGAATATTATGATTTGGGTGACAAAGGAGAACTTTCAATGGTGGAAGAGTAGAGACAAGTTTACTCCACCAATTCTCTCGAAATACTGTAGAGTAAAATGGAAACCTAATGTCTTATTTGTTATCGTCATTGATCTGCATAAATCAATAAAGGCCTGTTCTGCTCGAGTTACTTTCCCATCTGCAAAAAAACATATATGATTCCTTGTAGTATAGTAATATTTGACACCTCTAACTTCAAAGTACTAGTTCCTAGCGAGTTATTTAAGTTTTCCAGTGTAATAATGTTGTGTTTTATCATCTCTTCTGCACTCTGCAATCAAAATAATTTTTTGTCATGTAGTTGTTCAATAATTATCAAATTTGACAGATCTATACATTCAACAAGAATAAAAAATAAGGTATACTCCTGTTACGTTATCAGTTATTGATTCTGTAATTCTAAAGCTAAAATCTTTAAGTATGGGCCTAGAAATGTAGGATTTCTTTTGAAAAAACCACATGACGTCTTCAACGTCTTCTGAAATTTCAAAATCTTTTCATAAAACGTTATTCTTTGAATATCATTGAATTGGATCTTCGAGTTTGTGGTTGCAGTACTTGGCTAGTACACAAAAGGGATCCCGTTAAATTATTCATTGAATTGTAAACATCATTAAATATCCAAATTGGTTCTTGAAGTACAACAATACAATGAATACGGCCCTGGAACTTGGTTTTCTAAAAATGATTCATTCCAATCCCTTTCGATCATCACCTACCTGCTGGGGCTATTATTCAGATTTGAATTTTCAATTCGGTATACTCGTATCTCTGGAAAAACCATACGTGTAACACTATAAGTAACTGTATTCACCCAATGAAAAATCATTTGACCTTCATATGCTACTGTTGTGAACCAATTACTTGAGGAACAAAGAACTTATTCTGTGAATCGGTTTTAACTAAACTTTATTTACACATTGATATTTTACTAACTTCTGTAT
>WOGR01003847.1:0-15389 GCA_015342045.1 Leptinotarsa lineolata | reverse complement strand
ATGCATCCAAAATTGAGCATATTTTTGCTTCCATAGTGGTGCCGGAAGTTTATTTATAGCACAATACAATACATACAGCAATATGTCGTTATACAATCATGTCGCTGTAATTGGAAAAGCTGCTCCTTAAAAACTTGGAACACTGTTCCGAATCAGAAAACTGTACAAACCCCAGCAACTTTTGATGCTGTATAAAGCTCAGATCAGACCTTCTTTGGAGTATTGTTCACATGTATGGAGCTCCCCACCTAAACGTACCCTGAAGCTTCTTAATTTTATCCAGAAAAGAGTCATCCGCTTGATTGGAGATACGTACATCCTAGCAACTTTGATAGTCTGAAATAATGTCTTTTTTATAAAAACTTCCACGAGAGGTGTTCAAGTGACTTGGAACATTTGATTCCACTTAGAGCAGTACATATCAGAAATACGTGATGGACTGTGGCCGTTCACCGTTTTGAGGTTCAACTCAGCACACCTCTAACTTCGCTGTTTAGGAACTCTTCCATTTGGAGAACTACACTCATGTGGATACACGTCCTGGAAACTTTTTTCCAAATTAATTCAATCTCCAAAGATTCGAATATAACGTGAATCACTACATCCGCACAGGCACCGCTCTCAGAGCACCTTGAGGATTTTCCTGTAGTGCTTGTATTTTGAGAAAAATGCAGAATATCAGAAAGCAATCAAAGAGTTCACTTCATTGTGAGATTTCCACTAATCAGTTTACACGAGTGCAATATATTTCTCACTCCACGATAGCTTTTCCAGGTTGCAGTAAAAACACGCCTGGAAAAGAAATTGTATAGTTTTCCCTGGAGTGAACGGTTGAAATATGTAAAACAACGGGACGGGTTGGGAATAAGATAAACTTACGAGTAATTGGTAATTTTTTTCACTGAATATATATTTTTTATTCGAGAATATATCATTAACAAAAAAAGTGATGCTTATGACTGCTGATGAAATGAAAAAAATATATAAAAACCCAGACATTTTTACAGTATATCGGTAAATAACATACAACCAAACTTAAATGAATTCAAAGGATTATTTGTTCACATAATCAGGACAACTAGCTGGAGAGTTCTAAAAAAAAGTTTTTTCCATTAACCAGCTGACGAACGTCAACCCTCAGGAGTCGAAACTTGTGCGAGCAATGTATCAACGAGGCCTTACCTTTCAATGTGCAATTACCCAGCAACCCAGCACGATTTCCATACAAATCATTTTTTTTGCATTCATGACAGAAATAGCGAGTTTTTTTATCTTTACAAGAGGCGCATCTTTGATAAGTTGTAGCAGCCGTTGGGTCTCTTGGTTCAAATACACTTCCTCTACTATACTTGGTAGCTTTGAATCTGGTAAATCGTGGAAGTTGCTGATCACGTGCTTGTCTTTCCACTTGTTCTGATATCAAAGTAATTCCTAATTATTTCAAATATTGTCATCTCAATATTTTAGAGACGGTCGCGTTCGAATTGAGACATCATTATTTTTGAATATAACGTACCCATTGATTGCCCTCACATTCAATGAACTATAAAAAATAGTCATCGGCCATCTACTAGTGATTTTGGAAACACTATTTAAAAATGATAATTGGTCAACACAGTCTACTCCAGCCCTTGTTTCATTATAAAAAGTAACCATGGCTAGTTCATTAGCATTTCCAGTAGATATATCAATTTCATCATGAAGATGCAAAGTAGAAAGCATAAGTACGGTTTTGCTGGGTTTCACTTTAAACGCAACTAGTATCATATCTATTCTTGAAGAAAAAATGCTAATGTCCATAGTTAGACGTTTGTTGGAATTTTTATTTATTTTTTTCGTGAAGTACCTACCAAAGTCAGATTATAGTTAACAAGTAATAATTGGGCCTGAGGAACTGAATCAAATCAATTATTAACTGTTACGTTTCTGCCTGAATGATGAATTGGATTTGTGAGTCTTGTCACAACGTCAATAGGGATATGGCTCTGACGAAATGGTCCTTGGAGTTGTTTTCCTGCATATACTTCTAAACAGACCGTAGGTATGATTTTGAGTTACCTGAAGAATATACGTTTGTTTGAAGGTGATCGACAATGTTTCGTGCTGAATTTCATGTGTTCGTACTTCAATTATCTGATGTTGTATAAAATGATTTGAAATCCCTGAAATAACCAATACAATTGAAAATTGAGAAATAGCTAAAAAAAGCAAATATATTGAGCAAAAAACCTGAAATGAAATTATGGTGAAATAAAATACAATTGAGAAAATGAATAATTCAAACATGAAAGAAATTAATGCAATTGAAAATTAAGCGATTTCAAGTCACGTTACTTCACGACGTTTCGATTGTTAGTATCCATAATTGTCTTCGGGTTATTACTGGAATAATTTCTCCGAGAGATGGGTCTTTCGCGTACTCTCACTCATCCCTTCCTTTCACTCATCTCCTCTCACCGCTTTACTAATTTAGCGGGAGATGACCGTTTGGCGGAAGTTGGCCATTTGCATCAGCAATGAAGAACGTATGGCCTTCGTAGAGATAACAACATCGAAATCCTACCTGCAGATGAGGAAAACGCCACTGTGGTGATGGAAACTGATCTTTACGAACAGAAGATTGAAGAGGTTCTTCAGAAGGGACAATACACAAAGATCGAACGAGACCCTACTATATCAATTGGAAGGAAGTTGTACCAGACTTTGTAAAACACCAAGTCTATTTTTCAGAAAGGAAGAGATCATCACTAACACTGTACCATAGTGAGACCCCTCACTTGTATGGACCACCCAAAATCCACAAGAAACATGTTCCGCTCAGAGCGATCATCAGCTCTAGAGATGCGGCTACTTCGAATTTGTCTACATATTAACTCCCAATAATACAACCCTTACATGGAAAAACATCATCGTTCGTGAAGAATTCGAGACATTTCGTCGAACTACTGGGAGTAATTGAAGTCACAGAGCAAGACCAACTTATCAGCTTCGACGTGGAAATCTTTCACACCAACGTTCCGCTCGAAGAAGCACTTCAGATCATACAGAGGAAGCTATCCGAAGACGGCGACTTGATAGATAGAACGAACCTACCTATAGAAGTAATTATGAAACTACTAGGATTATGTGTACAAAACTGCTATTTCCAACTTGAGGACGAATTCTTCACACAAGATGAGGAACTGCCAATGGGATCGCCATTTTCACCAGTTATAGCCAACATATACATGAAGTGGTTTGGAACTCTGGCAATTGAAGAAGCCCACAAGAAACCTCGAGTCTGGTTGAGATACGTTGATGGGTGGTCCCAAGCTGGAATCATACACAAGGAGGAACACTGGTTCGAAGGAAATTCAAAGAAGCCGCATATATGCTATCCAACAACGTATTCAGCCAAGCTAGCGTAGAGATACGTAACATATGAAAATCCATAATCAAGGAGAAAAAGGCCATCTTCCGCCAAATGGTCATCTCCCGCTAAACCGGTGAAGCGAAGAGTGGAATAAGTGAAAGTAGGGGATGGGTGAAAGTACGCGAAAGACCCATAAATAGTCAATTTTGGAGGAATTGGTCCAGTCATCACCCGAAGACGATTGTGAATACTAACAATCGAAACGTCGTGAAATAATGTGTTTTGAAATCGCTCAATTTTCAATTGCATCAATTTCTTTTTCATTTAAATTCTCCATTTATTTTTCACTTGTATTTTATTTCACCATAATTTCATTTCAGGTTATTTTTTGCTAAATATATTTGCTTTTTTCGGCTATCATTAATTTTCAATTGTATTTATTATTTCTGGGATTTCAAAACATTTTATATAACATTAGACAATGGAAGTCCGAACTGATGAGATTCATGAAGAATATACCTTCATTCCATGTTTGGCCGGCTCATTTGGTAAATACATCCGCCAAGAGCAGCGTCCACGAAAAACAAGTAACAAGTCACTAATCGGTGCTAAGTCATCATTTTTTTTCTTCTCGTATACCAATATCATCGAAACGTAAACAGTGTAACAAGAAGCAAAATCGTCTTCAAGTCATCACTGTCGGAAATATGTCAAAACTGGTACCATCAGTAGCCCATAATTCGTAAATAGAAGTTCGACCCTGCTTGTGGACACCCGCTATATAAAGTAAACCTATCAAAGCGGTAATCTCCACATGATCAGTTTTCCGCACTCCACTTTCAGTTTTGTAGGAATCGGTTTTGTTTAATTTTTTGAATTTGAACGGGATAACTGAAACTTCGTCACGGAGTTCGAAACCGTTCAGCAAAATGACAACATCATTATTCTGACTATTGAAGGATAGGGCGCTTCAAGATATTTCCTTCAACAACATTGAAGATATCGACTTATCAAAACACCTGTCCTTTGATTCATCAGAACTTATTGGCTGGAGTCGAAAGATATGATGTTCAAGTTGTCTTCAACACTTTAGGCTAGTGTAGTCCCGTGACTAATGTAGAGATAACTAAAGCTAGGTGGAGGGTGGATTTATACCGCGATGCGCTATAACCCACTGGAGCGTAGGTCATAGTCCACTTCCACCAACGTACTGTGGCCCTACCGCATGCTACTATAAGATGGTACTTGATAGTAACTTGATGGTACCTTATATCTCAAAGTGTATTGAATTCGTTGTTAGAGGTGCAGAACTAATTTGAACTACTCACTATCAACAACATTCTCTGAAAAGGTTTGAACATAGATATCGAACATAAATGAGCATAATATACCATTTGTTGTTATAACTATCGAGGTTGTAATATTGACCATCTAGAAAGTATTCACACGAATCGACTGTAATTACACCTTTACCTCTACGATACCTGTTACACATCACCATCGTTGCCAACAAAACTCTTTGATTCGCAATTGTTTTGTAATTTGGCACATGAGCTGTCAGATATTCAAGCTTATTTTTCGAAGAAATGATAAACCTTGGAAAAATACTTTTAATACTTTTTACCAAGACCTTATTACTTTTACGTTCGTTTTAGTGACATCATATATTCAGGGAAAAATGGAATGCCGTTGAAGCAGGAGTACCTAACTAGTTTTTTCTGGAATGAAACCAAAAATTTTATGTATAAATAATGAACACACATTCCAATATTCTGAAAGTATTTCCATGTGTCAAGTAGTTTTCCAGTAGCCATTTTTTGCATATGTACCACTGAATGAAAAAATTATCGATCAGCCTGAATTTATTTTCGTCTCATTTCATCCATCATCCAGATTTTTCTAATTTTTTTAAACAAGCAGCGGATCCCATCACATTCATTGAGGTGCCATTCTGAGAGAAAATCACTTTCTGACACTTTAGAGAAGCTTAATGTCACAAAATTTTTACATCGTATGATGTATATATCTACTTTTCTAAAGGTTGAGCGTTGATAATTTGGTTGGGATAACGTTCGACGTAAATTAAGCTTATACATTCATCAAAATAGATTTCAGTTACATTGGTGGTGAATGTGGTCGAAGCTCATAAAATCAATAATAATACATAAAGAATATTTAAAATGACAAGGATAAAAGTTAGGTGTCGAACAAGTCGGTTTATAAATTTTCATGTGTATCATTTTTTATATTTCACATAGGTCAGACTGATCTAACATTTGAGATACGCATAAAAGCATATAGAAACTATTTATGAAATGAAAATAATGAATTCCTTACCTTCCTACTGAGGAAGACTCTTCATTTCCAGTAGACCTAGTTGAGATAGTAGTCTCATTCTTCACTGTCAAAAAATCATACAGTCAAGCCATGAAGGAAATTCACCCAATGAGGATGGGGAATTTGAAAATCAACTTGGTTTTTTTTGCCCATAGAATAGAGAATAGAAATATGATTACAGAAATAATTTTATCATCCAGATTCATTTACAGAAATCTCTATCTACTACGTGAACTAAAATAAGGATTTAGTCACATCACCGTGTCTTTGAAGTATTGTTACATTTCCCGCTAGAGAGCTCCGATAAACACATGCGATCACTGTTAATCATAAAGGGCTTCAAGGCGAAGCGCAGCCTGCGACGCGCTATCTATAGGCACGCGCCCCCAGCCCCCGGCCGGTATTGCCGCAACCGATATGTCCCTGCATTCAAAATATGTGAAATTTTCGGGATTGTCCATTCAAATTACATGCTGTGAAGGGTCTTATCGATCTTTATTGAATGCACAATGTATTTAGGGTACTTAATTGGATGAGGATTTTTGCTGTATTGCTCAAAATTGCTTAGTGAATAAGCCTTAATTTCTCGTGAGGAGTAAAAGATATAAAATGGTTATTGTAGTTAGCCGAGGATTATGACACCCGAATCCGTTATTTTCGTATCAGCCGTGTGTTGATCACGACTTTTCGTAATCCCGCTAAAAGATTACATTTTGATTCCGAGGAAAGAACAAACCGCGTACCACGTAATTCTACAGGAAAATTCCAACATCGTGTTATCATGAAACAGCTCAACCATATTACAAACAACTTCAATTTCGGAGAAAGAAATTTTAACCAGTGATTACTTAACGGTCGTTGGCCGTTATGAAATCTTAACGGACGAAGGCTGTTAACATTAACTTTCCAATTGTCATATGAATACCCTTAAATCAAAATAACATTATAGGATTACAAAAAGTTTATGTGAGGTTGATGTCGAGTTTTTTTAAGTCGAGTGCTTGAAACGATACATTTCATAATGAAATTTGGTTGATAGTGTACTGATAGGATAGAGTGTAGAATTGTGTCAATATGAACACGACAGATTTCTGAGAAGTCCTTCCGAAAGTGTACATTGTGTGAAATACAGATTTATGTTTCGAAAAATTTGAGTTGGTGCTGTTCGATATATTTACCGGACTTTTTTTCATTCACCTCACGCTATTGACAAACAATTCACTAATGAACACCTCACACTATTGAAAAACAATTCACTAATGAAAAAAAAAATTGAATTCAAATTTTTTTATAGTAATTGACTAGATTTATAACCATATTCATTAGAATCGCAACACAAATACCTAACTTATTTTACAGTAAAGCAAAAATCAATTTATCTCATGTCATAAAATCTAAGTCCGTATTGTTTGAAGAGCGCAGTTTGCGACAAGTTCTCCTATAATCATGGAATTGAGTTGCTTACTTAGGTAATACATTTTATTAGCTAATTCATATACGTAACTTTCACTTTCACTTCTACTTTGAGGAAGTTATCAGAACGTAAATCAATGGAAGTATCCATACACCTCTCTTCTATTTCAAAATTCAATGTTGGGTTAGGTCAGAAGTGATTGGGCCTATTTAACCCTCCACTGCAATCCACAAGACTTTCACGTGGCTCACACCTATTCAAACTCGACCAAATAAACCCAGCTTCTTGACGAAGCCGATTAGTTTGTATGATGAGTGATCTTTCAGGTCAGATGGCAAGAGTACGGTTTTACCAAACTCTGAAAACCTGATTCTGTCCACGGTAGGGCAGGCACAACGTATATGCTCTGATGTTCCACCATATTCCAAACAGAGGCGACACACACTGTCTTCTGACAGTCTAAGTCTCTGCATGAGATGATTCAGACGACAGTGACCTGTAAGGAAGCCTGTTAGACATCGCAGTTCATCCCTACTAGAGTCCAACAACTGTTTGGTTTCAAGCTTCTAAGAGTGAATGAACGCCTTGGAGTTAGCCAATCCTGGAAGATTCTGCTGGAAGTCTTTAAAACTTCTTGCCATCCAGGTGTTCAATGTTCGTTTGGCAAAGCCTGAAGCCATGCCAATGACAGGTTCTGGTCCGATGAAACTACTTGCAGCACCCTCCTTTGCAAGGAAGTCAGCAGCCTTGTTGCCTTTCAGGCCAGTGCGGCCAGGGATGCAGACCAGAGACAATTTATTGAGTCTTCTTATTGGATTCTACCAATCTTTCCGCACACAATTCACAAATAGACTTTCGCTTGGAATACAGTCGCATAGGTCCCTAGGCAAGTTGATATCTCTATCTTGGGTCTGCAACTGAAAACATCTGCGCTAGAGCCTGAAAGTGTTCTTGATCTATCTATAAACCAACAATATCTGCTCTCAATATTTCCTTCTCCCGGAGGATCGAGTCCTTTCTACTAAGGGAAAGTACTTCATGAGGCAGTTCGTAGTTGACAGTTGGAGGCGAAAAGTCAGAGGTCATTTCCAGAATGCTGTGACTTCTAGTGTCAGCCAGCAGTCTGGTGAACTCTGCATTAGATTGCTTTGTGCAATTGGCGATGTGTACATGTCTGTATGCAGTCCATCTAGCCTCTCTCTCCAGAAAAATGTGGAGAGGAGGTAGTTCTAGAAGGATCTCCATGGCTGCTGACGTTGTGGAACTGATGGCACCACAGATAGCCAGACAAGCCTGTCTCTGAATGCCAGAGAGCTACGCCTGAGCCGTTTTCTGTGAAGCTTTTGGCCACCAGGCAATTGTTCCATAAGTGTCTGACAATCATCATATATATCCAGTGGATTTGTTTGGGGCCTTAACCCCAAGTTTTACCACAAATCCTTGGACATGTGCATAGGGACAGTTTGGATTTGTATAAAACTTTTTCCAAGTGAGCGTTCCAGGTGAGTTTTTTATCGAGGACAATGCCAAGATATTTCACCTCCATTCCAAATGGAATGACCTTACCATTGAGGGAAAGTGGCGTTAAATCGTCCAATTTTCTCCCCTTGGTGAAGGGGATTATCACAGTTTTGCTTGGATTGACAGATATCTGCTCCCTCTGGCACCAACTTTGAACCACGTCTATCTCACTTTGGAGGATATTACAAGCTACTCTTCCCGACGTAAAACTTGCTAAAATGACAAGGTTATCTGTAAAAATTTGCAGATCTACTTCTCTTCCAACGAGGGCATCAAGCAGACAGGAGCGACCACAGAAGGGGATATAGTACCCCACCTTGAGGCCAGCCCCTGGTTACCCTGAACCTAATAGCCTCGTCTTGAAGAGTCGTAGTTGCGGTTATGTTTACTAGCATGGCTAGATCTTTCCAGTTATGGTCGATTCTATGCCTTTTCCAGCCAGGGCTGAACCTATAGATTTAGGTAGAGCATTATCAAATGCTTCTTCTATATCGATAAATACAGCAACCGCAATTTCCGTGTTGTCAAAGGATTGGGTAATTTTCTATATGAGTTTGTTTAATGCTGAATTTGTCGATTTGCCGGTTTGATAGGATGCAGGAAAATGTTCGAGAAAGATTGCGTAAGGGTATTTCAATGGGTTTGGATAGTTTTAACACTTAATTGTTCAATAGAAACTTGACTGTGCTTGTGGTCAGACAATTTCATTGGAGGTTTTACGGTACATGTTGAACTATAGGTTGATATTTCAACATAATAGAATAGTACCTATCCATCTATTCCAATTAGGAGCCAGTGTTGGATGCTTTATGATTTCAGTAAAGCTTTCGAGTGTTGCTAAACCCACTGCCATGTTCGTTAATGATTTTTTTCAATTCGAAAACCAGTTTTCTGTTGAATTTATAGAATTTTGATTTCAACCCCAGGAATTGTTTTGGAATACCATGAAATTCGTAAAAAAAGTTTGAAAGATAAAATCCCTGATACATAATAATACACTCTGTCTTTAATTTCCTTCTTCGACAGCATTAGTTTCTGTTGTCCATAATACTGTAGATACCGAATTCTAGCACCTTTTATCAGACACCCAGTACATCATTAATCGAATTATTATGTTTGCTTTCACCCTTCACTGTGAGAAATGTCACTGAAATGTTGCGTTGTGGGTCCAGCTGGTCAAGCACAGTGGACGGTAGAGATTAAGTGCTCGAAACAATTGCATCAGATTACCTCTTTCTCATTGTACGAAAGGTCAAATATATGACAGCATGTGGGCCTTTGATGCTCTGCAAATTTAGCATTGCAGTAACAGATGCAAATATTCGGGAAAAAGAGTAGGTATCCGAAAAATTAGCTGATTTACACAAAGAAACTTCAAGTAATAATTATTGCAATACTTGTCACTGTAATACTTGTCACCAGAAGTATGAATAATATTTCTTCTATGACTATTGCTGAAAAATGTCACACTAATTTCTAAGAATTTCAGGTGAGCGGTAGTAAAATTATAGGCTTATCAATCAATGATCGTGGGTTCACCCACTGCTGTTTACATTTTTGTTTGATCCATGTGCCAATGATTTTGGTGCCCCCCGAGCTGGTACAGGACCCATATATGAAGTTGATGATCCGTGTCTTGCACATTCATTAGCTTTATCATTACCTGTGATTCCTGAATGGCCTGGCATACAGTACAAAGTTAATTTGTTCACGGCATTCCCAGACCAGTCTCGATGTTACCTTTGGGTTTGTCGAACCCCCTGTCTGTTAAAATATAGATCCGTATTTCGTTGAGGTCTCAATTTAATAAGCCTTGCACACTTCAAGATAGCATACACTTCCGCCTGAAAGACGGATGTGTATATAAATTTCTATCCGCTCGGTATATTCCAGCTCCCGTTCCCTGTTTGGTTTTCGACCCATCTGTATACCAGGTGTTCTTTCCAAACATGTTCTCGGGATGACTAATGGGTTTAACCACCATTATGTATAGCCAATATACCATGTTTGGTATTAGCCCCCATGTTTTTCCGTAGGTGAATCTGGCCAGCATCAGTGCTTTCCTCTTTATCCTATCCAAGTGTTGGTTCCAGGTCAGTTCGGAATCTAGAATCACTCCCATATATTTCACCTTCCCCGACTCTTGTATTTCTTCACCTCGAAGTTTTAGAGGCCAAAGACCCTTCGTTTTAGTCCTCTTGGTGAATGCTAGCTACTATGGTGGATTTAGATAGGCTTAGGTTAAGTCCTTCTACCTCGGTCCATCTTGTTATAATGCTCAGGGCCTGCTGCATGCATCCCTCTACTACATTATTGTATTTACCCTGGAGTAAGATGACTGAGTCGTCTGCATAGCCCAGTGATTTGTACCCATTGTGGTCTAGGAGACATTGTAGCTCGTCCATTACAAGGTTCCACAACAGAGGGGTCAAATCCCCCCTCAGGATTGCCCCTTGCTACCCGTGCTACTACTGTTTTCCCCCGTAATCGTTGTATATACCAATCTTCCCCTAAGCATGCAGTCTATCCACCTGCAGCTTGTCTCGTCGATACCTCTTCTCCTCGACGCCTGGATGATTCTAACGACGTATTGTCAAATGCGCCCTCACTGTCCAAGAAAGTACCTAAAAGTACTTCCTTGTTTTTATAAGTGTTTTCTACTTTTTCCCTTGCCCGACATAGAGCCGTTTCTGTTGACATACCTGACCTGTATGCATATTGGTCTTGATGTAATGTTCTGGTAGCCAGTGGTACGTCCCTGTCAAGCAGTTTTTCGTACATTTTCAGCGTAAATGACATGAGACTGATTGGTCTCAAAGCCTTCGCCGAATCCTGTCCGATTTTTCTAGGTTTCGGAATAAAAGTGACCCTGATCAGTCGTTAAGTTTTTTGTATGTATCGCAGTGCCAAACTTGCCCTGAGAATTACACATAATTTTTTTCATTATTTCGCTTACCGTACATATTTTTAAAAAATCCCTAGCTGACGCCTAGTTTTTCGCCATCCCACGCATCGTTTATGTTAGGTCAGTCTCCACCAGAATCCTTTGTCGGGACTGTTGATAAGTAAATTATTATTTAGACGGACACAGCGCTTATTAACAATGAAATTTAGTAACAACAAAACACAACGACAAACAAAAACACGAAATGGATAATTACAACGTAACCTCTGGGGAACGAACGCTAAGTCCTAACTCGAATGGCTAGGCGATTTCAGAGCAGTTGTAGTTTTCGGCGGAAACCTCAGAATATGAATTAGTTCCCGGTCGAATTACCAGAATAGACTGAATGCATCAGCTAACAAAAATGTGTTCGAAGTTACACCACTGTAATTGTCAGAGTAATAAATATAGTCAAGAAGGGTCAACCACTTGACCCGACTTTCACTCGAGTCTTCTGATATCCATCTGTTTTTAGGCAATAAACTTTCGTTTCGAGAGAGGAGAGAATTCCAAATATACACGATAAGAACCTGTTGAAATTATAAATAACAATTTCAATGAAAGAATTGATGTAAAAGCCCAAGTAGAAGGATATTTTGGATGGCTGCTCGATAATAGAGTTATGAAAAGTTTATTTACTTACAAAAATCTTCAAACCTAAATAAAAATCAATAAAGACATGAAGTGTTTCTAAACTACGTATTTGTAGGAAAAACCCTACAACTGAATTATTCATTGGATGGCAGAAGATGCAGATTTAAAAAAGTTGTTACTAACTTATCTCATGACTTCTCTATTGACAACTTCAAACTTGTTGTTGTACTCCACTGGGGCATTGGTAAATCCTGCTTCCACGAGTCTTCTCTGGAAGCCTAGGCACGGCTTAAGCAAACTCCCCCGATGAAAGATTAGAAGGATGTTAAACTACTACCGCTCGCGGCATTAAAATTCCCATAAGAGAAAGAAGACACATGCTCTTGTTTACCCGATATCGGCTTACTTTTCGGATTACAAGAAAGTTCACACTTATCCCGAAATTTGCGGCATCTTTTGACTCGGTTTATGTTTTGATTGTGTAGGGAGATAAGACGGTACTTATTATAAAGGCGGCCCGAAAGATGGGGTCTGTTGTACTTTATGAAAGATGTTGAAATATTTTTTAGGCAATGAACCGAGATGCATGTAAAACTATAATATAGAGGCCTGGAAGCTGAAAAACTTCTGACTAATTTAAGGTATTATGGAGGCTGGCAGATTCTTTCAATAGGTAGTCATCTCCTAATGAAGTTTCGGTTATTTATGTGCAAATATTTTGATCATATACAGTAATCAATAATAGTTGATACAGATTGAATAGTATTTAACATACAGTGCATTTCTTTAATGTCCCCCCTTTTATTTTTAACGGGCCAACTCAAAAAATTTCAATTTGAAATAATGAAATTAATGCATGAATACTTTATTTCCAAGTGAAATTGACAGATGAAACTTCCATGATGGCTACTGGGCGCTATCTGGGAAAAAAATTGATAGAAAGAGGGGTCTTGTGACATTTTGAAGCTCCTGATGAAAAATTTACAACCCTAGAATATGAAGTCAATATCTTCATCTACTACAAAATGGCGGAACATTTATTAATTTTCTGAAGAAACACATTAATATCGATATTTCTAGAAATATTCCTTTTTATCTGCCACATGGCAATTCCAACAACCCGGTGAGATGTGTTAAGTTATTTTTTGTTTATAATAATGAAAAAAATGTCAGTACGACAATGAACATCATTGCTCAGTTAGAATATTCTCATTTAGTTTTCGGTTTTACTAGTAGAAAGATACCACGTCAACAAACTCTAAAATGGTCAATTCTCGTCCATTGGAAGAAAAAATTGAAGCGATTTTTATTTACGGTGCGACGCGTAACTTTCACGAGACCGAAAGGATTTTCAATGAACGTCAATGAACGAACGAATCGTCCTATCTGTAGAAAATATTTGAGGGAACCTGTATCCAAATCCACAACTACCGGTAGTGTACATAACAAAAAGTCGTCAGATCATCCGTCCATTCCTGAAGAATAGCAAGTGCAAATAATTGGTGAGATGGTAGTAAATCCTGAATAGTCTACTTATTCCGTCGAGAATGTTTATGAGCTGTCTCTTTCTACTGTGTGGAGACTTTTGAAGAGAAATAGGTATCATCCATACAAAATTGAAATGGTAGGTACACCAATTGACTGAAGACGACCCTGAGCGAAGAACAATATTTGTTTTAGTGACGAATGTACATTTTTTTAAACGGAAATGTTCTCAGACAAAATTGCCGTTATTGGAGTGACACCAATCGTCACGTTTTCCGGGAAACACATACCCAATATCCAGAAAAAATTTGCGTTTGGGCAGGAATATTGGGAAACCATATTGTAGGACCTCTATTTGTTTATCAAAATTCAACATAGGAACAATATTTGAATATGTTGGAAACTACTGTTGATCCTCTCATCATTGAAATCGTCGAAGCGGATCCTAATGAATTTGATATGGATATTGTATTCCAACAAGATGGAGCACCACCACATTACTCCAGACGAATAAGAAACTATTTGGATACTACTTTTCCTAATCGTTGAATTGGCCGTCGAGGTCCTACAGAATGACCAACCTGCTCGCCAGATTTGACACCTTTGGACTTTTTTCGTAGGGCTATTTGAAGCAGATTTGCTGAAATGGGTTATAACTGGTGACAAATCATGGGTATACGGTTATGACATCGAAACCAAAGTCCAAACATCCCATTGGAAGGATGGCGTTATGTGACGATTTAGGATTTAGAAACGGAATCGCTGAGAGAGCTCGAGGACATAGCAAAAAATTATGAATAAATACATTTTTTTTAGAAAAATGAAAATTCGCCTTATTTTTGACCGACCTCGTATTTTTAAAAGGAAAGTCTTCATTATCGTGGTGAAGCAAAAGGAAACTAGTTCGTATATCGCTGTTGAAGAACAATAACATTTCCGAGAACAATAAATACAGATGGTCGTCAACCCTTTTACCATCCTGTATAGCGGAACTTCCAAGGGGTGTGTTTTCATTCGACCCTGCCGAGTCGGCTCTAAAACACGATTTATTTGTTTTCTATGCTCCTTCGCATTCGACGCCCACATATGGATGATGTGTCAACGAATTTCGGTCCTTTTACGGCGGTTTTTTGACACGAGGGTAGACAGACAGCTATTTAGACGTGACACTACAATTTGTAAACATGTCTGACACTTCGCATTAACGGGGGTTACTGAAATGTTGCGGGTGTTGAGGAATTCGACCTATTCTAGAAATTTAATAACGGAATGAAGTGGCAATGTGTATTTTGGAAACGGGTTGACTAATTAGGGTAGATTTGTGATACACGGAGGTCTTTCGTTGGCAGGTGAATACCGAATAGTAATCTTAAGGTTCATGAGGGAAATTGACAGATTTACGTTATGTATCAAAGAAGATCGTACAAACACAATAATAGTAATGATCGGCTTCAATAAATACAAAAAAAAATGCAAAGAGCAATGTGGAAAAAAGTTACAGGAGATTATGGTATACAGTGTGACCAATTTTCAATGAAAACACCCCCCTAAAATTTGAAGTTGAAAATCGATTTCAATAATTTTTTTTTGAAATATCAAGTGCTAAAAGGTCTACCTTGGGACAAAATTTGAAATGTTTATTAAAGTTTCAGGGCATACTACGATATTTTTTCTTAGTCGAAAATCGGTATTTTTTATTAGCGATTTTTTTTATTGAAAAAATCACTACGCCACTGGATTAA
>WOGR01003846.1:0-15389 GCA_015342045.1 Leptinotarsa lineolata | reverse complement strand
TTGCAACCTGGCGCCCAACTACTTGAATTAGTCAAGTAAACTCCTGGTTTATTTGATTAATAGTAAGTTAATCTGTAATAGCTATTAATCAAGCCTGTGTTGAACTTACTCACACCGTCCTGTATCAAACTGAGCAGCCTATCAGCAACCAGTGTTGGCACCCCAAAATACTGAAAATATTTGATATGCATTTTCAAACTTTGGGGAAGTACAGACTTTGACCTCTGATGAGATTAGTTTTCTGTCTTTCACTGCACCACGGCAAGGTAACTAGATAAAATACGGAGCTCAATCACAAGTAGTTGCAGTAGAAGATAAAGCACAAATATTGTCTATCGATATCGAAGCTTGAGTTTCCAATTGACAGTCATGGGAAGCCTCGTCTATCTTTCATATTCGAGGATTGAGTTCTTGGCCGATGCAACAGATGGCGTAGTCGTAAGGAAATGTGTAATCGTTCTTGTTTACTCATGATTGTTCTTTAATGACAGTTGAGTGCAGCAATGCAATGCGAATTCTGTAGTAATATCTGATTTTGTCATCATACATTGTATATTTTCGCCAATAAACATCTTTATTTTCATCATCATTATTTTATTATTTTTTTCACTGGAGGATGAGCGGATCCGGTCCCCGAAGTACGCCAGCATTATTAACTAATGACCGCTCTCCACACTCCACAAATTCGTAAAAGCAATTTTGTTCTTCCCTGACAGTTCCGATGGCAAGATATGTCGGATTTTATACCGATACTTGCCGCAAAGAGAGTTCTTCACTATTGTTGCCTCTTGTGTGTGGCATTATTCCACTCGAGGTAAGTGTTGTTTCTCCGGCATCCAGATAGTGGAGAATACTTCTACCTACGAGCCGAACATCTTTTCTATAATAGCCGCATCGTTGCACATTTATCTTTCCCGAACTCCATACCGATAGCATGTGTATACTCTTTCACCACCCACAAGGACTGATGGAGATCCTTTTCACCAAAGGCATGAAGTTTAAGATCATCCATATAAAACAAATGGATGAGTTTATGCCTCCGGTTTCGGGGGTGCCATAATAATACCCTGGAGTATTTCTGATCGCAACAGATAATGGCAATAGTGAGATACAGAAAATGAGAAAACTTAGAGAATCGCCCTGAAACACACCACATCTGAGCAAATGCAGAATGAGCTCATGCGATATTGTATCAAACTCCTTGCGGTAATCGATTATGGCCATAGAGAGGCCTGGATCGATGCTAACAAGGTTTTTATATTCGATTAAAAGTAGTATACTTGTTGACAAACTTCCTTCAATTAAGTAGCTCATCATTACACATAATATTGAAAGTCAACAAAACTCTCCGCAATTATCTTCTGATGTTTATCATATTCTTCTGCCTCTTACTAACCTTATAAGTATACCGAAATGTGACTAGAACTTTGTTTTGCTTGAACATAACATCTACTTCTGGGTAAATTTTGAGACACTTCAAATTACCATGTTGAATGAAGGTCGTAAACTTCGAGATGCTGAAGGTTTGGGAAAGGAGTAGTTTCATACGATGACTTTAGTATAACCCTATATATTTTTGTAGAGCATAGTACTCATATTCTATGCTATGACGCACGTGCGGAACTAAAGTTAAGTCATTTCAAAGAAAAACTTGAGACAACACTGCTTTTACTCAAAGTTAAAATTATTTCTGGAATCCAGATTTTGACATGTAGTTCTCGACCAGAATGTAGTTGAACCAAACAACGAAATATAATTGTTTCTATGAGAATAAAAAAGTGTTTTAAACTTTACTATCTAGATTACTGCTCTGCTTTGCATCGGTTATTTAGTACCATATAAATATAGATCGTATTGAGAGAGTGCAAAACAAATTTCTTCGCTATATTACTCATAAATTAAATATTCAAATTACGAATAGCTACTACTATCCCATTAGGCATCAATACAATATTATGCCTATGAAGGGTAGAAGAACTGTTACGGTTCTTATCATGATTTTCAAGTTAATGAAAGGATTAGTTCACTGTCCAGAGCTTTATTCCAAAATCGAGTTCAATGTTCAGAGTAGAACGTTAAGGCCTACAGAATTCTTCAAGTTAACTTGCACAAGGACAAATGCTACTCAAAACTCACCACTTTATAGAATGCTTAAAACCTTCAAAGAAATCTGCAACAATATTCAATATTTTGATATCTCTTCAGACTGTTTCGAATGCAGGATGAAAAAATCTTCATTGATAAGTTGTGATCATTTCTGTAGTCTCTGTCACTGTTATAAGAATTATGTTATCCTCCCATTCTTTAATGTATTTTTATTCTATTCTTTTTTCTCAAAGCCCACTTGAACTGAAATTATAAGTGCATAAATGTATGCTGGCACGTGTTCCTATTTGAAATTCAGCTCAGCCCTGAAGATGCACGAGCTAGTGGTGGTCAGCAGACCATAATCTGGTTGTAAGACAAAATCACCCAAGGAGAACTCCTTTAACGGTCGCGTGCCTTATCGTATAAATGACATATGGCATTCTGAAGTTTTCCGTTAAAAAGAGGGGATATGTTCAAGATGATATTCTTATTGTTTGAGAATTGTCCAAAGGGTAGTTCCTTCGTGGATGTCTTTAAATGAACATAAGGGTAACTCAAAATTTAAGACTGATGATGTGCAAATATTATTTAAGTGAAACTGAGTGCAAATAAATCGTGGGTGATATAAATTTGAATCTGCAATATTAGCATAGGAAGAATTGTTGGGAAATATTATATTTATGTACAATTTATAACTTTTTGAAACAAACAAAATTTGTACTGAATTTACTATCGACTTCATTATTGGTGAGTATTTATTTGTTTCGATTTTTTTTTATTTACAAAATGGAAGAGACATGGATGTTGACTACAAAACTATGTCTATATTGTAAAATAATATAAAAACACATATTTCCGGAAAGTTTTCAATTCAATGACATCGACTCTCTAATATGATTAGAGACAAACCCTCAAATTTGAAATGGAGTATGAACAAGTGATACATGATTTCGAAGACAGTTCAAATAACAGTACCTATTTATCATTCACTTTACTGTTTCTTTATACCGTTTTCAGAAAATAAAATTGAAATCACAGTCATGTCTCAATTGTAACAAAACATTGCATGGTACAAACAACAAGATCATTTTATATTCTTAATTTCCAAACAGTCTTAAAGACGGCTACTAATAAATTTAAAGGAAATCCTGCCTAATTACAAAAGTTTGTTCTGGTGATCATATAGAAAAGAATCGAAATCTCTTAAATCAGGTAATCTTGGAGGCCCTTGAATCACCAGTACCGATAGTAGTATTTCTTTCCAAAAACAACAACTTACTATCTAAAGTTTGCCTATGATATTCCGAAAAAGTCGATCATATTTGTTGATATATCTGATCATTATCACCTAAGCAAATATTTTATGAAATATTCTGTTTGTGATTCATTATATTCACTAATATTTCACAAAATTCAATCTTTGGTTCAAAATCCACTACAATCCACTACACACTATTCCACTTTCCTTCAATTATTGTAATCAATTGCATATGTATATTAAACCTAAGCGTGTTTAGAGTTCTCATTTGGTTCTTGAAAACTAAATGATAGTACGGCCAAGTATAAAGAATCGCAGCTGAAACACTGATAATTTCCTAATTTCTGATAATTTCCTAAATTCTAAGTATTTATGTGAATTATGTAAAAGTTGCACAATTCTACAGTAGTACGTTTTTATAATATTTGGAACGAATTTGAGATGAATCTCACAAACTATGTCAGGAATTGGCCGCTATCTGATGAAAATCCATAACTCCATTTTGGGATTATTACTAGACAGTTTACCAAACCCGCACAATGAACATACTTTGCCGAGTTATAACTCTCTAGAATTCGTGTGGCAGCCATCTTGTTACCGCCATATTGATTTTTCCCTTTAAACCCATTCATTTGATATCAATATCAAAGAGTGCATAAAAACATAGTCAACCATCTTTTGGGAATCCCCTACATCAGATGGAGCATGATGTCATTTCATTTTTCGTATTTGTATTTTCGATATTAAAGAGGTTCATAAAAAACTTGTCTGCCATCTTGGAGGGTTCGCCAACTTACAATATCATTTTGCTAATTGTATTTCACTAGTCATGTTATAGAAATTGAAGTGGAAATGATAAATTTCCATTTTGTTACGTCCGACATATTGGATTAAAAATGATGGCAAATTTCTTCTCAATCAGATTTCGGGAAGTGGATCGAATGTAACTTGCAAGATATGATTAGAGATTCTGGGACTGCTGAAACTGAATGAAATCTTGTAAAAAAGCATAATTACAATATCAAAAATTTGTAAGAATAGTTCCTGTTCGACTGTTTAACCGTCATCTTATCCTATCGATAGTTATCTGAAGATGTTCATGGACCTATTTCCATCCATTTTCTGATTTCCTCTATGATATTGGTGTGTGTTTTCTGATTGGTCAAACTCCTGTAGAAATGAGAAATAAACATTACGAAAATATAATAAAAAATAAATGAAGAGAAAAAATATTGATATACTTGAATTATTTTCACCGTTTAATCAGAAAACAAAAGAAGAATTGAAGAAAATGTGATGAAATCATTCTGTATATTAGATATTGTTTCTTGATCAAATATGATGTCAATATCACTACTAAAACACTTACTGACTCCTCTCGATAAAGTTATACGGCAACATACATTTTTTGAAAAGTCTTCGGAGGTAATTCTTCGATTTCGCCTAGATTATACAAGACCATCGAAAATTTTTTCCATGTTTTTATCATTGTCAGCGCTTATGTTAACGACTATGGCCATATACTTCGTTGCTTGGTTATCATGTATATTTCGTGCTCTCAATACATAACAGGTATTTGTGAAAACTAGAACTTAAATCAGCACATCACCAGTTGATGATCTTTCACGAGTGCCTGTTAAGTAAATATTTTTGATGAATGGAAGATTGCAGTAGTGTGTGTCTTGCCTAAAAGTCCTAAGACAGCTGGATATAAAGATTTTCGCGCCAATAGATCTCCCATCTACTGCCAAACCTTTCAAAAATTTAGGAAAGTTCAAGAGTTCAACTCAAAGCTAATATTGAAAATTACTGCATCCGAAAAAGATATAGTTTCACCACAGCTCTCTTCCACATTGTTGATTACATAATTACATTGAAGTCTGAAAATTTGATATTCGAAAAATGAATAAATAAACTTGTTGAGAAGTCTTAACTTTACTGAAAACATAATATGGAGCAGGCATTTTCGACAACAGAATCTATGTCTGGTCACAAATAAATCAAAGTAATATTACTGTGAAGAAGGAAGCCCTCTGCTTCAAATATCCTACAAGTATAGTCATGTATATTTCATTTAATGAGTGGTTTTTGGAAAAACGTGACAGAACAGAGACAAATGAAAAAGTCGATTAACTTATTCCTCAAGGAATATCCACATGGCCCAAGATCTCGTATGAGGACAAAAAACTTTCATTCTTATAGTACGTGGCATACTTGACGACTGGCATTGAATCAAATTATCTAAATGAACAATTCGATCAGGCCAGTCTCAACTCACCTACACAGTAGGTTTATGAACTGACACTTATCAGAAAACAACTACTCCTCTGGCTAATACCACGAAGGGCGTTGGATTATATCCGATATGGATATATGGATATGTATTTGGTTAGTACATCGACAGGCAGATGGGGTGACGTTGTTGGACGTTCGTTTCTGCTTAGTTCGAGAAATGATACTATGGAAGGAATACGATTTTTGATTATCGGAAATCATCAACTTCAGGTTAATGATAGACACTGCCTTGCACTGACGAGTGGCCAAACAGCTCGAAACCAGTCTGCAAGTGTGTTCCGATAATTAAAAATTGATTCTGGAAGTTGTATCGCCAACAGCATATGCAGGAATTACTTCTGTGAAGAATCCTGCACTGACACCTGTCGGAAATAATCCAACGCTCTTCGTGGTATTAGCCGAGGGAGTAGTTCTTTTCTGATAGGTGTCAGTCCATAAACCTACTGTGTAGGTAAGTTGAGACTGGCCTGAACGAATTGTTCATTTAGATAATTTGGCAACCATATTTGTTGAAAGATGAAGTCATCCCCTTATCAAGAGCAAAAGATATTGGGAACAAGTTTCTGTCCATCTCTGGTACAAACCAAACGTCTTCAAGGTAATTTTGAGACCACTCTTCGTCAACAAACATTTCAACATCAATATCCCCCTTTCCTATGGCCCCCATGTGGTGACCGTTGCCAACTAACACAGATTGGGGGACTGAAAAGTGTTCGAACAAAGAAAACAGAAAACCATTCCTTATGTATTGTCATGTGCCGAGTTGATCCGGAATCGGCGATCCATACATTACGTTGGTCAATTTAATCATACTGATATGTGGATCCTATGAAAGCGCTGCCTTTCCTAATATCTGTTTTTCCTAAATCAATGTTATTCTTAGTCTTTTTTTAAATGTCCTTCCTCTTCACAACTAAATCAAATTCATGATTTTCTATTTTTTGGGGGTAGGACTTCTGGGCATTTGTATCGACCTTTGTTTTCTGACTGGACATTGCGATGAGAAAAGCTGATTTTTCAGCTTCTGTCCTGCAAACGGAGTTCATTAGTACGAAGTCTTTCTCGGAGAAGAGTGGGGTTCCTTTGGGATTTAGAAACAGATTCCCAGGCATTCATGGTCTCGAAGTAATCCGGAGGCATGGTATTTAAAACTCTAATAATGAAAAGTAATTCAGGTAACTTAACTCTATCTTTTTTCCAAGTTTCATCTTGTAGTTCTACCCAAAGTTTTTCAAATTTTGCTATATGCTTTGCTACGCTATCTGAAGGATCTCTCATTTTCACGCCAAAAAATTCAATAAACAGTTGATCCTATCTCTGCTCTGTTTGTTTTTCGAAAACGTTATGTAACTTATTCCACATCTCTTGAGCGGAATTACACATATCAACCAACTGTCTTGTTTGAGAGCTCAAACTGGAGACTATTATATTTTGGGCAGTATACTCTAGCTTATTATAAAATGCTAACTGTTTACTTATAGAACTTTTTGGTCCCCTGAAGCCCCTGGAGCCTATTCTTCAGGTATCTGAAGCATACTTTCCATTGCTTGCATAGCTTCAAACGTATGTAGTTGATTCTTCAATTGGAACTTCTAGTCGACCCAGTTTGATTGACCTTCTAACTTCTCAATCATGACTTTTGAGATTTCCATTTCCATTGAAACTTTTAGTTTACTTATCCAACTTAATCCATGATTAGTTCGCAACTGGGCCCAAAACCAGTTGAGTTTTAGGTAGAACACAGGATTATTCAATAGTAAACACCCTTAATGAAAATAAATATACAAATCTCAAAAAATTCAACTCAACTTGACAGTGACAACTCAATCAACAGTTTTTTTTTAAACAAAACCTAATATAAGGTGATGTAGATTTAATTTTTGTTCATTCCTCAACAATATTCGACCCCCTATGCAGTCCGTCAGAACTGCATTTGACCAAATATGTTCATCTTTTTAACAAAGCTAATCAGTTCGTTCAGTGAAGGATCTTTAGTTTAGATGTTGACAGTTATTTCTGAAAATCACATTCGGTCCGCGGCGGAACAGTTTCTTCATATTTATGATGATATAGAAGACAGTGGTCTATAAATAAGCCTGTTAGACAAGGTAGGCCAATTCTGTTGTAATCAAAAAATTGTTTGCGTATAAATGTTTTGGAATGGGCTAATCCTAGTAAATTCTGTTAAAGGTCTGAAACTTGCAGTAGAAGTATTCAGTATGTGTAAAGCGCGAATGATGCCAACGACAGTTTTTGGTCCGATACTATTGATTGCAGTGTCCTCCATTGCAAAAGATGTCACCAGCATTATCACCCTGCAAGTTAGGGCAGTCAAGAAACTATTCAAGAGACCATTTATATTTAGAATTTTTTCGACAGTCCAATACCAACTGAGATGTTGCTCTGTGAGAACCAAGTTCTTCCAGAGCCGCTTGACTATCCGATAATATTTCTATTTATATATGCGTGAGGTTGATTTTTGCTAATCTATTCACACATACAACAATGGCGTAGATATTCACCTAAAATACAATACCATAAGTCCCTAGGCTCGTTGGTATATCTCTTCCGCATCTACAACGGTGTATGCCTGCACCACAGTAAAATAGTTGTTTTATTTTTCTGTGCCTGCACCAGAACATGAAGGTGTTTTTTATCGTATACAGGGTGTTCCTTAATGTGACTATTGAGGGTGTGCATCTACATGAAAAGAAATGACAGGTTACTAAGTTTTGAGAAAAAAATGCGAGTTATTTAATATTTCCGAAATCATATGGAATATGTAGTGATATTTTGTATACATAATTTTCAAAAGTGTCGTAAGTGGGTACGTATAGGAATTGACTTTGATAATTTTTAAGAAAAAATGATGGATTTTCCTGAAATAAAATTTATTTTTGAACTCTCCGTTTAATTTAGGATAAAAACGTTCATTTGAGTTTTTTCCTGTAATATGTCGGTTTTGGTAAAAAAATAAACAGCCATCAACTTCGTTATTTTCTACCTGTACATTGAATGTTTGTTTACAAATGAAAAAAAAATTCGATTTCCCCTTTTAAATTTTAAATTCAATAAGGGAAAATCCATAGACGTATCATTTTTATTCAAAACTATCATAGTCAATTCCCGTACCCACAGCACTGTTGAAGTTAACAATTATTTTTATTCAATAATATTTACTTTAATCAACCGTTACTGCTCACCACATGTCACTAAACTATCCCAAATGGTTTCGAAGATACTGAATAATTTCCATTTTTTCCTTAAAACTTCAACACCTATTTTTGTAAAAAAAACCTTTTCGGGCCGTAATTTGTATAGCAACGTATCATTATTTTTTCATGTAGATATACATCTTTGTATACTTGTATATCATCAAGGAACACCCCATATATTTACTTCCGAAACAAACTATATCTAATTATGTATCTTTGACGATGTATAGTTTCCTTTATTTTTGTATACTTTATTATTGTAAACCACATTGTTGAATCTCAATATGAAGTAAATTCGGCACTTCCACTACAAGAGTTTCTTCGTAAATACCGTTGATTCAATTTCGCTGATTCCTATTGCATATACAATATTCTTATAACTATTATGACTTTGAAAAGCTCTAATCGCTGGTCCTTCAACGTATCAGTTATTTTCTGAATGCAGGATTACGAGTACATTATATTTAAGGGCAATATCACATACAAGCTACATGCTTCAGTGATCTTCATGTTCACTTCCAATGTTTTGTTTTTGTTATCTTTTCTTCGTACAATTTTAAAAATAAACATAATTATTATTATCTTCATTATTACTTTTCTCACCGAAGGATAAGCTAGTCAAGCCCTATCTTCGAAGCTCCGACACACTTGGGAAGGTGCGCCAGCATTATTAACCAATGACCACTAACCACATCGTGAGGTGAGTGATCTTTGGGTTCGAGAACGCAGTGCAGAAGCAATGAGCCAAAATGATAGCCTTCTGCATTTGTCCGGTCAAGATTTCTGCTTACACCAAGGTCTCCAATTATCAGAACAACTATCTTACCAGAGTTCGAAGAGAAAATCTCGATGAAATCGAACAATAATAGTCTCGCCGGGCGTAGAAAACTCCACGATGAATATTCTCTTGGTCCAAAAAAACAACATCAGGCTCATTAGCTTGTATGAGCCTGGGAGTGGGGAATGAAAAGGTCCAACAAATTATCGACACTTATCACTCCACACAAATGATGCAGTATCATCCAGAACATAGGGCTTCACTGGTGCGTCGTCAAGTGCCGTGAATGGTAATAAAGCACTATTAGGGCCGCGTTATGTTGAAGGCTATAGGCTAGGGCCGCATATGCTGGATATGCTGACAGCATGTGAATTAGGATCTCATGCGCCTCGCAGCAGGCCATGCACCCTTTTTCAGGAACTTCTATACCCATCACGTGACTGTGGTAGACTGCGGTTTAATAGACACCATCCTGGCATACCATGATGTACCCCTCATGTTTCTAGTCCAGCCCACTCGACCTGAGGTAAGCGAAAGTCAGGTGCTCTGATAAGCAGAGGTCTTCAATGCTGTTAAAGAAGGCCACATGCATTAGCTTATCCTTGTGTTGCTGCAGGAGTGAAGTAATCGCTTCGGTTTCTATATGAGCCTTATAATCACCTCGTTCAGTGTCAAAAACTAAACCAAGTTCATCAACCGCTCGGGTAGCTGCCCTAAAAAGAGAAGCCCCGATTCTTGTTCTCTAATGGTCGCAGATCATGCAGAGAAGGGGAGCCGAAGTTCTGATGACTTTCTACATCCAGTACCAATTTGCCATGTAGATACTCCCAACTCAAAAGTTCACGGCTTCCTTGTTGTCGGAGGAAGGACAACCGTAAAACGGATGATTTGGAATGTAAACTTCTGTGGAGGTGCATCATTTTTTGGGTCTTTACGTCGTGTTGATATAGCTCTTCCCGAGTCCATTTCACTAATCCAAACGATTACAGTGAGATTGGAATGGCAGGCAGATTCACAGCAGTGATTTTATTTTTTCGGAGTAGAGAAGGCATCATTCCACCAAGGAGTCCATTATTCAAAACAACCAACTTGGCAGAGTGGTCTGGATGGATATGTGGAGTAAGAAAAGGAAATATCGATATTTTATCCGTTTTTCCTCCTCTCCTCCTCTCCTCCTCTCCTCCTCGGACGATATTCGTTTCGTCAGGAGCTGAAAACTCCACAACAAATATCGTCTTGCTCTAATGGTTGAGGACAAGTACATCAGGCTTATTGATTAGTATGAGCCTAAGAGTGGAGAATTAATAGTTCAAATGATTTTGGCACTTCTCGTTCCCCACAATGGATTCGATATGATCAGGATCATACAGCAACACCGGTGTCTCGTCAATATCGTAAAATTGAAATCATTATGATCAGTATTATCAGTTATTACTGTTATCATTATTGTCTTTCCATAAACCAATAGCTATCTGCTCTTGTTTCCCCCTTTAGGAGAATGTGATCCTCCCTAGTAGGGATTGAAACTATCTAAGACAGGTCGAAGTTGATAACTTCACAATTGAAGAAAAGTGAAGTTGAATTTTTCAGAATCCATTTCCTGTTTGCGTAAATTACTAGAATTCTGCTGGGGTTTACAGATATTCACATATATCTTTGGCACTAATTATGAACATCGTTCAGTATTTTTTGAAGATATTACAGAAGAGTTGTCCTGAGGGCAAAACCATATGATTTTGAACGTTATGGCCACAAGAGTCCTAGTAGTTGTTCCACTCATTCAACTGCTGGTGCTTTGAAAATTATCTTGGCAATCTCCCAATAGTTTCATTTTGGACTAATGGCGTCCTCAGAGAGACAGCCAAACTTCTAGAACAGTGATTCATTTTCTAGAGCTCTAATGTTTCTTAACTAGAAGTCGTGAATATGTCATTAGGTCGTTTCATCTACCGAATCGGAAATATTGTGAGTTTTTGTGCGGTTAGGTATATCAGAAATACTCCTAGAGCTTTCTCCAGAATTCTCACTTTGCCTGTCTAGTTTTCACTTTGATTTAAAGAACTACTTCCCAGGAAAGTGACTAACTTGGCCAGAAGTGTCAGTATTTTGGTGTTTGAAAAAGTAAAAGCAATGTACAATAGACCTTATATGTTACATTACCGACAAGTTGGAAAGTCTCGTGACTTACTATAGTCGAGAAATATAAGTGAACCCGAATCGTAATGGTATGAACTGCAGCGACAGAAAAAAAGTCAGAATCACACGTTAAAAGGTGAGGACTCGCTAATTCTTAGCTCGCACAAGTTTTGACTTTTGAGAGTTCTCGTTCATAGGGGGACGACAGCTGGTTAATGGAGAAACAGAATTTAAACAGATTTAAAAATATATTACGTTTGCCTGAGAAGGTACGTACCATTTCTTCCTTCATGAAAGATTGACTAGAAGTATCATGTTGATAAAATACATACCTATATGAATAAAAAACCGAAAATACACTTTCTTATAAATATTTTCTCGACTATTTAAAAAAACTCAGAATCACACCTAAACCGGTTGGAGAAAATAAACACCTGCAAATATACTGATGCTTCAACAAATGGAACCAACCTCAAAATAATTCAAAACGAACAATCAATATCCACAGTATCAATGAAATATATTTGTGTTTACATAATTATTAAAAAATTTAAATTTTATGACGGTCAATGAATAACGCCATGTGAAATCGTATTGCGAATTAATAGGTGTCATTCGCTCGACCACCGAAAAAAAGTGGAACTGAAAAATGTATCACTTTTTTATTTTTTACACAAGAGTGCGGGACACCTGTTGTTGGTTAGCTGCTATTAATAGAAATCGATACACTTTGTCTCATTTGCCGTAAATGCCAACTTTACGCGAATGTGTGTACATTCCGAGATGGGTTTGATATCATTTTATTGCAATTGAATATGCATTACACTTGTTTGATATTGCGGAGAGATTCTAGAGTATTTTATTGGTTGTGTGTTTCAATGCCAAAGTTGTTTTCCAAATTTGTGAATTAAATTTCTTTCAGTACTAGAGGAATCAACGACTTTTTATAAAGGCATATTATTTATATTTTTGAGAATAAAACCATTTTTTTCACTTCACCTTCATAATTTATATCCATGATGAGTGAGAGCTGGCATGCTTAATTCGAGAACCGTGAGAGATTTAAATTCGGTTGAATAAAGAAAAAGTTATATATTTTATAGATTATTTGAATGACGTTCTTAAATTTTGGAATTTCGGTTGGTTACATTTTGAGCAGAACAAGATGGTGTTCACAAATTTCTAGTCAGATTTTTCTTCTCTGA
Source organism: Leptinotarsa lineolata (assembly GCA_015342045.1). Classification (NCBI taxonomy): domain Eukaryota; kingdom Metazoa; phylum Arthropoda; class Insecta; order Coleoptera; family Chrysomelidae; genus Leptinotarsa; species Leptinotarsa lineolata. The sequence continues at coordinate 2,414 of WOGR01003846.1, read as the reverse complement.
GAAATCATCACTCATTACAATTGTTTAAGTATATGAATTAAAGAAAAAAAATCATCTGGTATGAGTCAGCCTTTTTGAGAAAACATTAAGACTCACCAAAATGGTAAGATATGGTTGAAATGTGTTTTTTCTCAGATTGGCTATCTGAGACCATAGCCTAAATGATATCAACTGTACCTATCTTGATTCATTTAAGTATAAACAACCCACAATAAAATTCACGTTAGAATAAAAATGTACTTCCTTTTCTAGATGAGATGATAAAAAAATTGATGAATACTCGTATCAAGAGTATTTATCGAAAGTAATACTACAAAACGTCAAAATTTCATCGATAAATAACGATTATTTAACGAATACCTTTTTTTTATTAGAAAATAAGAAACGCATCAACCAAATTGGTTATTAGCGTTATAGTTCAGGTTACAGAATGAAATACTTGTTATTCAGGAATACCATGAAAGTTACCAACATGATAAAACCTTGAGTCCGTAGTACTAGAGATTTTATCTATGACTGGTTGGTCGATTGGTATTACTTAAAAAATAACGTTCAAACAATATTCTCAACTGAATGCATCGATAGAAGAACAAAACATCAATTCTTAAATAGAATCAATTTCATGTTACGAATAACGAGAAATTTCAATGAGAACATATGTTTTAAAGTACCAACTATTATTAAAGACACAATGTTCGAATATATTGAGTACATAAATGACTAAACTCGTATTCTTCAACTGAAGATATTTCGCAATATACTGATCACTTGATAATGTGTATTGTAGTGATTTCCACTTTTCTAATCGAATTGTGAACACGAAAGACATTTTAATTTCATTATTTAATTCATTCATTATTTAATTCATTAGACACATCCTTTACAGTAATCAATTAGCTGGCATCTGGCAATGAAGAAACGGTTAGAGATTGGAGTGTAAAGAAAACTGTCATCATATTTCTTTCTTGACCAGTTGTCCTAATTCAAGTTTATAGCGGTTTAATTGTCTTCCAAACTGCCATTTGGTTAACCAAGACATGGACCAATTCAAGTTCCAGATTAATTGAGATTTCACGACGATGCAACAAAGTAAAGAAAAAATATATTTATTATCTTATAGTTCGAAAGTAAGTTATATTTGTAAAAAAAATTATAAATAGTTCGTAACAATAAATAATTTTGAAAACATATCACTTCCGTTGCATTTTTCAGTCTATACTTTATATTAGAATAATGTGATTTTATGCCTTCATGAAATGATTATTGAAAATAGATAGTAATAATTTATGAAATCAACAACAAAAGCGAAAATGAGATTGAAAATTCTAGCTGTTGCCAATTCAAAATAGATAGTACAGTCATCAATATGAATACCTCGCGTTTCCATTCAAATTCGTTAACGGTAAGAGATAGCAAGTTGGTTGAATTGTAAAAAATGTATATTTTGAGGTGTTTTTTAATGGTACCAAAATATTGGATTTTATTTTTTCCGCATGCGAAAAAACCCGAAATCCTATTTCTTGCTGTATCTTCTTTATTCACAGAGTTATTGAAAATCTGTTCACACTTTGCTGTTAGAACATTCGTTGTTTTGTTATTGTACTCTCACAAGGACGGTAGGACGGTGGGTTGACGTGGGTTGACGTGGGTTGACGTGGGTTGACGTAGGTTGTTTGCTCCACTCAATCGACCGCTGTGTGAACCGGTGGTTCGAACTGCAAGGCCGGATGATCGATTTCCACTTCCTATCGTTCAACCCGTGTTAGGAATCACACGTTGAAAGATAAGACCTCGTTAGCTCGCACAAGTTTCAACTTTTGAGAGTTGTCATTCGTAGGGTGGCTACATCTGGTTAATGGAAAAACAGAAACAGAAATGATATGATTCATTCAATTCTCGTATAAGAATCTGTCACCCTTCACTTTGGAATTTTTAAAGTAGACCAGTATTTTTGGTAGCAATTTTTTGATCGATATCGTCATTTATGTTGAGTCATTTCTATACTCCCAAAAGTTTCGGTAGTTTAATGACCATCAACATTTTTTATTATGGCCCTAGATCAGCCAAATATAAGCACTTCTACTCTCTTTACGTATGACTGCTTATTCTCATAACCTTCAGCTAGTACCTGAATTACATTGATATCGAAAACTCCTTTCACTTTCTGTAAGGTTATCCCATATCGTATAACTTCCAACTTCCAAAACTAAAAAACGTTCCTGAGAGAAGTTGAATAATCAAAAAACCAATAATTAAACTTTCGACAAAACTTAGTTCCGAAGATACCGACAAAACAAACTTCTCCTGGTAAGTTTTACTTTAGTGAATTCTCCAAATAAACATCCAAAATGTCTCAGGATGTATTTACAGGAAACAGCATCCGCAAATTTTTCCTTATCACAGATATATATATA
>WOGR01003845.1:0-10788 GCA_015342045.1 Leptinotarsa lineolata | reverse complement strand
ACAGGTCACTGTTTCAGAAGGTCTTCTGTTTCTTTGCTAGCAGACTCAGAAGGAAATATAACGGATATTAAGAAACACGGAGGTTGGAAGTCTACAACAGTAGCTGAGGGTTATATTGATCAATCTATTTCTTATAAAAAGACTATTGCTGAAAAAATTATCCCAAATATCTAGTACGCTAACAAAGTCAACGAGATTTGTTGAAGGTGCAATTGCAAATATATTGTATTCTCTGTTTTTGATTTGAAATTTCCTCATTAAGTCTCTCAACAATATCCTGCGTAATATTGGTGGGAGCTGTACCTGTACTGAAACCACTATAGTTGTAGCAGATTATTAGTATTGAAGTATTCATTAATTTGTGAATAAATAACTCTTTTAAAATTCCACCCTTGGCCGTGTAACGATCCAAAAAGTAGTGGTCTCAATACAGAGCCGTGTGGAACTTTGAATCCTCTAAAAAACGAAGAATATTGCTCCATTATGAAACTTTTTATCTATTCTGATAAAATACCTCACTCCCATCACAAAATAAAATCATTTGAAATCGAGTCATTATCACTTGGAATTTTGAACGGTGGTCCATTATCCTACATTCAAGTCATTGAGATTATATCATACCTTTTCACATATAAGTAGGTGAAGTGTTATTGTATTCGAACAAGAGGAAGCAATGAAACAAGTGACCCAAATTATCGAAATTGGCGTATTTAAATACCAACAAAAAATTCATTTATTCGGCCATCAGTTTATTGCAGTTGCATGACAGAATTCGAGTGATTTCACTTTCACTTTTTCGCACATTGTAAAAGAATAAACACGTCTGAAGCATTGTTGACTGGTCCAATGTAAACAAACGGGACACGACAAAAGATTAATGAAATCAAAGATAATTATCAAAAAAAGGTATTATTCAATCTCAATCTTGTATTGTTAATGCAGTGGCAGTGCAAGACAGACAAGACTGCACCTACTTCCAGTGACACCGTCGCTTGAATATCAATGCAGTGAGTAAATTTGAAAACATAATTTTGATGCCTGCAGAAGAAAGGAGCCGCCTAGTAATTGACTTTGATCGAATGTCTTTTTAACCCATTTCAGTAAATACAATGTTTTATTTCATTCTGTGAATGAAACTGAATAAAAACAAGCAAAAACAGGGCTTATATATAATGAATTGCGTCTAGGACACTCATCCAGCCACCCAAGTATCACAGTCATTCTATTCCAGTTCTCCAGTTCTTTATGGCATTCCAAGACCACTATCTATCCCACAGGGGTCTGTTCTGGGACCTACATTATTTGTTATCTATACAAATGATATTTTCGACTATATGCTTCCCAAAACGATAATTTGCTTTGCAGACGATACGACAATGCTGAATGAAAGTTCCGATATTAACGTTACATTAAAAGTAAACCAAGAACTGGAAGAAAAGACAGAAAAATGTTTCTCATGAAATAAGTTGAACTGCTTGGAATAGCTGTCGACGATTCACTCAAATGGGAAAATCACATTGAAATGTTGTGCAAAAAACTATCCAGCTAAATTTATCTACTTCGTAGGCTGAAGGCAGTTCTGAGCACCCAAACACTGATAACCTCCTATCATTCACTATTCCACACTCACTCAACATATGGTGTACTACTTTGGGGTAGGTCTTTCTATGCTCTCAGAGCATTCTGTATGCAAAAAAAGCTCTCAGGACTATACCAGGTGTCCCACTTAATGAACTTATGCCATTGCCTTGTATTTTCATCCACCACACACTGCTTTAGACTCACAAGAATAAAAATAGCTATTTTTCTCATTCAGACTACCACAATTACACTACCAGCTAAAAATGTCAGTGCGCAATTCACTGAATATCAAACTCTACAATATTTCGCCTTCTGATCTAGTGTTGTTGAGCATTAATTCATTCAAGAGGAGGGTGAAAAAATATCATATAAAAAAACTGTTTTTATAATTTAGATATTGTGCTGAACCATCACAAATTTTACTGTTTTTTTATTTATACACAACTTTGTACATTGTACCCATGTTTTTCTAACTTGTCATAAATGCAATTTACATATAACATGATTAAATAAATTCATCTATCTGTACTTGGGCTCATCAATGTCCCGTGTCAAGGTAGCTTCCTTCAAAGATATTGATTCGTTCAGCAGGCCCTCACTGACTCTTCCAAATCCCTTAGTGGCGGGTCTGGTCCATTGTAAGGGAGATCAGCTTATCTGATGACGATTGCGTCAAGTTTTCACAGAGTGGCACTATATTTCATCCTTTAAGTGCACATGGTTTTGAAGTCTACGACGTTACTCCCTGCGGACCTGCTCCATTCTCGTGATCTTTCTCCTTACCTAACCGATACATCGGCTGTAACCTAGATCTCAGCCTCCAGTACGTGGATATTCTCCTAAAAAACAACGTTAAAAACATCTTCGAGCAAATTCGGACATACCCTAACTCGACGATGCATGATCTCCACGATGCAGTGATCAGGAACGACCCCAGAGACCTCTTGAGAGAAACATATACATGGGGCCGACGAAACAAAACCAGAGATCACCTCCGAGAGTCGTCGTCTGGCAACTCCATTGAGAGTAACAACACTTCACTTCACAGATACACATTTTACATTTTAGTCTAGTACACACAACACACACACTCACTCGTGGCCATTCAAATACTACACACAGTAGAGTGAGGTACAAACACTTCACCAGGTAATGAGGAATCTAAGTATCAGCGGCTGACTTCAAACTAAAAGAGAGGTTAGATTTCAATCCTGCTGAAGTGCCAAGCAGCAGGTAGAGGACCGTTTGGAACTGCTGGTGGAGACTAAGTATCAGCGGCTGACTTCAAACCAAAAGAGAGGTTAGATTTCAATCCCGCTGAAGTGCCAAGCAGCAGGTAGAGGACCATTTGGAACTGCTGGTGGAGAGTGAATAGTATGGAGATCACATCAACTGTGTGAGGAAATTTCTATCTTCGGGCATTCAACTCGAGGAAGGGCATGATGGATCGATCTTTTTCCTGTAGACTGATAGCAGCATCATCCTTCTTGAGGACCATCATATTATGTTGAATGACGGTTTTGACAGTCGTTTGTAGGGAATTCCTTCTTCTATTCATATTTCTATTATATTGGACAAGAAATGACAAGTTTTATTTCCCAAGAAACTACATTCATACATATACATAATTTTGTTGTTTTTGATCCATTGTTTTGAAAATAACAAAAGTATTGTCACTTTTAGCACAATAACTCACAAACTTATGAGTTTCAACAGCTTTCTACTGAAGGTTAGTACCAACTTTAAAAGCGGTGAATGCAATAAAACTAGCGCCATCTATGTGTAGTACATTCAATCTGAATTGATAAATTGACGCTTGTCATATTACTTACTAGGACGAATTACAAACCGAAAGTTACTCAAAAATCTAACAAGTATACTCATTTTGTAGCACACATGGGAAGTTATTGAAATTACGAGAATTTCATAAAAAATCTTGTAACTATATGAATTTCACGAATTCTCTTATAAATAATTGTGAGCGCTTGGTTTCACCAATGAAAAATGTAGCCTTTCGACTGATTTAAGATTGCCGGCGCAGTAAAAGGCAGCAGTATACTATGTCATTGTCATGAATACGTTATTGCCATAATTTGTTGATTTCAGATAATAAAAATCTCAGATTCGGTGTGAAATTTCAAGAATAATACGATCCCTTTATCATTCATTGCATGGCAATAAATATCGGTTTTCAGTTCGAACACACCTTGAATGTTTTACCAATATTTCATTTGGGCTGGAACATTCACTTTGAGTTTTATCCGAAACCGTTTTCGTGAACCGGAAACGAAGTAAGTTGGCACAGATGGCTTTCATATTTTCGAGGAATATTAGCATATCACATTTATATCCACTGAGACTACTCTGATGATATATTATCAAAAGAAACGAATGAAAGGTTAAACCTGAACTTCTGGAGTATAATGAACCTAAAACAAGCACTTTTTCCGAACATCAGAACTGCAATACTGTTATGAATGCGTGTTTCACTAATCAAGTTGGCGCTTTATTATCTGTACTTTAATAATTCATGATCATACCACGTTGATGAATTGAGGATGGTTATAAGATATCGTCAATTTCATTGCCTTTCCAATGTAGAAAAACAATAACAGTATCATAAAATTTTATTTCAAAGTATCATTATGAAAATGATGTCCTTCAAATTTATTACGTTTTCAGTAATATCTCTCAGTATATTTTGATACCCATGAACAAGTAATAAATCAGCGCGCTTCATTCATTTGTTCTTCAGTCGAATGCTATTTCAGAGAATATTATTTTTGGATTGTTAGAAAAAACATTGACTATTTCATTACGCCCTTCTGTTATCAATCATCAACTTTTTTTCTGAAATACTCAAATTATAAATGCAGTGCCAATCCAGTTGGTATAAACACGTTTGGAAAAATGCCCTCTATCATTGCTGAGTTTCTGAACCTCCCGGAACCAAAGAAATATAAAGGTCACTGTTTCAGAAGGTCTTCTGTTTTTTTGCTAGCAGACTCAGAAGAAAATATAACGGATATCAAGAAACACGGAGGTTGGAAGTCTACAACAGTAGCTGAGGGTTATATTGATCAATCTATTTCTTATAAAAAGGCTATTGCTGAAAAAATTATTCCAACTAGTTCCAGCGTTACAACATCGTCCTCTTCACTTCAAGAATTAAATGTTAATGCCCATGAAATTCTACAGAATTATTGGCAGATTTATTCAATCTAAATCTCTGTGGTCTGAGATGCCCAGCACCGCGGGTGTTATATTCATGAAAGTTTGAATTTATACTTAGTTTATTTTTTCTACTACGGATTTCTAGTACTTGGTGGAAAATATAAAGAGCAGGTAGTGTCATGACTTTGAATTTCTGGAATAAAGGTTTACAATGGTCTCTGAAGGCAACATTATCAATAATTCGGATGGCTTTTTTTTGAAACCTAAATACTTTGACAGAGTCGTATGCATTACCCCATAAAATTACCTCATAGGAAATATGAGAGTGAAAAAAAGCATGGTAGATATTCATTAGTGTGTCAGAACAAATTTTTCAGTTGTCTCAGAATAAAAATGGAGTTCGAAAGTTTGGAGCAGAGCCTCTCGATGTGGAACGTCCAATTCAGAGAGGGATCTAGAAAAATTCCTAAAAGTTTTGTACTTGTTACCTGTGACGAAAATGTCATATGATTTGGTTTGCTAGCGCTGAGTTTCGAACTGTTTGCTGCAAACCAACATTCGGAATTTTTTTCAGTAGCTTCATTTATTATTTTCTGGTTTATATTTTGAAGGATAGTGGTGTCATCTGCGAACATGATACAGGCTGAATCAACTAAATGATAAAATAAGTCATTTACGTATATGATAAATAGGAGGGGCCCCAGCACAGAGTTCTGCGGTACCCCATATTTCATTGCTACTGTTTCTGACATGATACCATTGAAGCACACTGACTGTCTTCGATCTCTAAGATACGAGTCAAAAAGAGCTAGGGCTATACCTCTTACGCCGTATAGATTCAATTTTTCTTATAGCAAATCATGATTTACGAAATCAAATGCTTTTGTTAAGTCCAATAGAGTCAGTGCAGATTTCCTACCGTCTCCAAATCCTTCTACTATGCTTTCAACTGCTTTGGCTACAGCTTTTATGGTGGAGGTGTTCTTCCGAAATCCAAACTTATTTTCATGAAGCAAATTGAATTTTTCAAAGTACATGGGTGAACGAATTTTCAAAATTATCTCGAATATTTTTGCAAAAGAAGTAATGAGAGACATAGGTCTGAAATTATCTGGAAGATCAAAATCACCAGTTTTGTGTATTGGGATAACTTCACTATGTTTGAAAATTTCTGGAAAAACACCTGCACTAATACAGTTATTAAATAGATTTGTCAATTTGGCCACTATCAAATCTATGGTATTTTTTGATATTTTTGTATTTATTCCAAAGATATATGTGGTACTGGTGTCCTTCAAAGATTTCATCGTCGCAAGTACTTCTTCTTTAATAACAGGTTCTAGAAAAAAGGAGCTCCGTGTCGTGGGTATATTCACAAATAATTCTGAAAAATTAATATTTGTCATAAGCAAGGATTATTTTTTAATTTTTAGTACATTTTTCAATAAAACCGTTTAACTCAAAAAATTATTGTTACTTATTTGATTTTTTTAAAGTAACTTTGATATTTTGATACTCCGACACTATTTCAGGTTGACAAACCATCAGAAAACTAAAAAAATAGGAATTCTGGTGAATAATACAGGGAATTTTTTTTCAATAATAATTTTCAGTCCGAGACAATAGACATTTGGATTGAAATCTAAATAAAGCTCAAAAAAAATGCATCATTTTGACCCAGCATATTAATTTCTCTAATTATGTGTAGCATATAATTTTCAACTATACAAATCACTCCAGTCAAGTTCCTGTTACACGTGTGCTAACCTTCAGTTACATCATTCATTCACGCAAGTCAACTAACTGTTGGTCAATTAGTAATTCGTGACGTTGAGTTGAATATGCATATTGTATTAACACGCCAAACAATATTTTTACATAATTGTCTGATTGTTACAGCATTGCGATGTATAAAGTGCAGCAGTAGTAGCAAGGCATGGTAGTATCTAACGAATACCTTAGCAATTACTACTTATTGTATATGTGTAACGATTTTATCATAGATATGTCGAAGAGAATCTGCTACAAGTTGAAAATTCACGTTAGTATTGAGTGAAATAGAAAATCAACTATAGTGTCACTTAACACTTTCAAATAAAACTTTGTTATATATTATAATGATATAAAATATCACAATTTAAATATATTTCATTCATTCTTTTCGTAGGAAATGAGACGAATACTGTTTTATTGAAGTGATAACTACTTATGGGAGGGTAAACCGCTTCGTTACCTAACGCGTTACGGCGCCAGTCTGTCAGGCTTCCCTTTCTCTCACGCACACGACAGCGGAAGGTAGGCTTCTCCTCTGAAATTCAATTTTGTCAGTCTTTATGAAATTTAGTTTTCAAGCAAGTGTTTTAGTGCATTATTTTCAAAAGAATGAACTTGAAATCAATAAATAATTAATTTAAAAATATTATATATTACGATAGGTTACCTTTTATGTTTCGGGATTTGGCGACCCTAGTGTTGCAATCTGGCAACTGACAGCTCTATCGTAAAGTTGGACATTTTTGAGGTTATACGTACTCAGAACATTTTGACATACGAGCGATATTTGTGTTGTTTATAGTAATTCCAAAGATTCAACTCGGCCCAAAAATGGAATTAAATCGTGAACATTTTCGTGCGATTATTTTTTACAACTTTCAACGTGGATTAACTCAACAACAGTGCGTGGATGAACTTAATTCAATTTTTGGCGATGAAGCTCCATCAAGGACCAGTGTTTATCGATGGTATGTTGAATTCAGTCGTGGTCGTACTTCACTCCAAGACAAATTTCGTGAAGGTCGTTCAAAATCAGTTGTTGTCCCGAAAAACATTGATGCTGTGTACGAACTGATATTGCAAGATCGTCATGTGACCTATCGTGAGATTGAGACAACCTGATGTATTAGTGGGACCAGCATACATTCAATATTGCATAAACATTTGACTGTCAAAAAAATTTGTTCGCGTTGGGTCCCACACAATTTGTCAATCGCTCAAAAAACGCCCGTGTCGATTGGTCGAAGGAAATGCTCAAAAAATACGATCGCGGAGCTTGGAAACACGTCTATGACATCGTGACAGGTGATGAATCCTGGATTTATGCGTATGAGCTCGAAAGTAAACAAAAGTCGACTGTATGGCTGTTTCAAGAGAAGACAAATCCAACACAAGTTGTTCGCGAACGAAGCGAAGTGCGTTATTCCAAATATGGGTGACATACGAAAGAAGGTCGCCTGTTGATCTTTGTTTCCGAGAGCCACATTGATGATCGCTCAAGATGTTGAAGCCTTCCAAATATTCATGGATGTGCTGGTTTACGGCTTTCTCCATGATTTTCCATATCACATATAGCAAAGTGACTGGTCTATAGTTATTTGAATGATTTTTCTTGTCCTTTTTGGAATTAGCTTTAACGCGAGCAATCTTCCAACAAGAAGAAAAAACCCTTTTCTTGTAAAACAGGTTGAAGAGTCTGCAAAACACTGGTGCGAGTTCATTTGCGCATTTTCTAAGTACGATGACGAGCACTTCATCAGGAGCAGACGCCTTGTTGATATTGAGCTGTTGCACAATTCGTCTGACGAGACGTTGTTGAAAAATAATTTTCGACATTGTGGATTCTTGTGTGGGAATATTGGGTGGTACCTTTCCTAGAAAATCGACTGTGGAGTAAAACGCAAATTTCAGCTGGTAGATTTGCTTTTTCTATGGCTATTGTTGCAATTGATTCATCCGCTTGTGTTAGTGGTGGAATTGTGGATTCCGTTTAGATTTGATTAATAGCTTTAGTTACCGACCAGACCCGTTGGGTCAAGATCTAGATCAAGGCTTATTTCAATCGAAGTGAATAAATATCCACTGAGATATCACAGTTTGAAGTAGACTCATAATTTTGGGACAACCTTATACTTCTGATAAAATCACGAATCTAATTACACCTCAATCATAATTTTTCATCTAATCGAACTCAAATTCTGCAAAATGGAACTTGTGAACTAGACTAAGAGTCATGTGTGGGTAATTTGTTGCGAAAACGAGATCTCTAATAACTCGTCTACCCAATTTTGTAACAACATGTGTGAACAACCCGATAGAGTGCTCGTAGTAAGCTGTATAACAATAATTGGAATGTGGTTCACCCGCTCGGCAGAAACACGTGCACCAAAATTCGTATGAACATTTCCAGGATGCTTTTAGCGCGATTAACATGTTTTTTGTGGATTCGTTGAGCGAAAAGTCCCGAGGGCGTGAATCCAATTAACAATTTTTCGGAAATAATTGACGATTATCCTCGGTCTGTTCATGTTTGCATTCATTCAAGGAGCCATCCATTACACAACACTCATACGATGATTATGGAAAAGGTATTGCGGGCAAAGAGTTTCACTTTGGAGGCAATTCAAAAAATATTCAATGACTACCAACATAAAGTAGAGTAAAATATTGGTGGTGGATTAAAATCGAATTGGAGTTTTCAGTGATTCCAAAGACAGGGAAAATTTCAAAGAATCTTTCCCTATTCCCGATTTATGGTTGAAATAGCGAAGCATACGAGGTCTGATGAAAAATTAATTTGTGTGAAGTTACCCACAATATCTCATCCACAGTGTTTGCCAACGCATAATCGAACAGGGTTTAGAATGAAATTTTCGAACAGTGTTACCAGATTGCAAATAATAGGAATTTTACCTGTATTTCGATGTTATATAAAAATACGATATATTATTGAAACATGTCGAATAAATGAGTCAGCATTTTATATAAATTCATTCTATCAACCAAATATCCCAATACATGCATTAATACCAGAAAATATGTAAAAAAAAGTTTTAAATATATAAAAAAATCAATTTGTACGAAAACAGGTAGAATATAGAAATTAGAATATTAGTTTCTCGATAAAAATTTTATGACTTGTAACTCAAAAGTATGTTATTTGAAATATACTCTGAAATTTTTATCAACGAACTATGTTCGATATGAGAGAATGACTTTATTTGTATGATTCAGTTTCGATAATACGGGAGTATTTTTTTTGCCCCGATGAAATGTATGGCACGGAAATCTGTTCAAGCTGAAATTTTCATCTACGAACTATGGTTGATAAGAGAGAAATTTGACTTTATATGTATGATTCAGTTTCGAATATACAAGACTAGTTTTTTTTATGCATCGATGGAACGTATTTTTGATAAGTGAGAAATTTGACCTTATTCGAATACTTGAGCTTCGAATATATGGATTGTTTTTTGCAAAAAAAATGTGTGGTAAGCAAATCTCTTTAAATACGTCAATATACATACTTTTGTAGAATATACTCTGAAATTTTCATCTACAAACTATGTTTGATAAACAAGAAATTTCACTTTTTTTGATTGATTAAGTAACGAATATAATAATAATAATAAATTGGCTTTATTGAGGAAAAAATATACAAAGGAATAAGATGTGATTTGTGAAATAGTATTACAGGGGTTGTTGGTATTCATTGGGGAAGTCTAGCTCAGAGCTACCCACACTTAACCTACGAATCTGTAGAGTGTACGAAAATTTAAAAAATACACTCCGTACAGTGGAATCTGTAGCCCAGTGTTCATTTTTAACGGCAATATCCGCGTCGAAAATTGAACGCATTGTACGTGTAAAAAAGGTGACTGGGATTGTGTAAGCTCCAAAAGTACATTGTCGTGGTAGAAAAAAAATTGAATCGGACGAGTACCAGAAAAATATTGTACGGTATACCATTCATTCTTTCTTTTTTGAGAATAAAGCGCCAACCCTCGAATTCATTAGGACAGAGGTAATGGATAATGATCTCATTCCAAAAATGAGCAAAGAGAAGTTAAGGAAAATAATAAAAGAAGATTAAAAATTTATATATGCCAAACGATCCGGTAAATCTGTCTTTATAGCAAGAGAAGATATAGTCTTATGGCGAAGGAGATATCTTCGCTCTATTAGAGAAATGCGTTCTGCTCACAAAAAAATTTATTATCTGGACGAAACGTGGGTGAATGCTGGTCACACAGTATCTAA
>WOGR01003843.1:0-15392 GCA_015342045.1 Leptinotarsa lineolata | reverse complement strand
ATGGAGCACCACCACATTACCAAGTTAATGTCCGTCAATACCTCGATACAACATTTCCCAATCGGTGGATAGGGAGGCGAGGATTGTTTGAATGGCCAGCGCGATCACCTGATCTTGCATCATTAGATTTTCTTATGGAAATATGTAAAGAACAATGTGTACAAAACGAAACCTTCAGATTCGAATGATTTAAAAGAACGAATAACGCTTGCGATTAGGTCGGTCACGCGTGATATATTAAATAATGTTAGAAGACAGTTTTATTTGATATTAGGATGTTGCCAAGACGTTCGCGGTTAATATTTTGAACATCTAAGTACTTCATCAACATCCCTAGTTCATTTTTGTATTCTACATTTCATTATGTATGGCACAACAATTCAGTTTTTGAGTGTATTTTATTGAATTTCGGTAACTACATGATTTTCATTTATTTTATTTCAATTGTTGCAATAAATTCAGAAGCGATAACATTTTTGAATAGAAAATGAAGAGACCTTTCAAACGATATATCACAAACCTATACTTCTCATTTGAAAAATTGGAGTTTGTATTTGTCATTCGAAGGGGGTTGAAGGTGGTGATGGCATTTTTACGTTGAAGAATGTCAAATTATAATTTGAAGTGTTTCGTGATTTTTTCAATATGTGAAGTGACCATTTAGCTTTCACACTGTATAACATTCTATCACTGTCTCCAAAAAAAAACGAATCTACTCTTTTCCGGTGCGGTGGTGGTATATTATTGAGTTTTCAAATATTAGACAAACTGCTGAAAACTTTAATATTTTCAATTCCGCATCATTTCCAACAATCCTTCACAACCCCTAAAAAAATTTAAAAAAGTATACTTTTACGATTTCTTCCAATACCTCCTCCTATCAGCAACCGGACATCTCGCAAAATTTGGTATTTCAAATCCATGGAAACTGTTCTGTGTTGAATTCGCATCATGATGAAATGACTTCGATCACAGACAGCTCTGCATGAATGTTAGCTGCTTCTGTGAACGTGAAAACAAAAAACAATCGAAACTAATTTAGTAAGTGCGTGGTTTCTTTTTAGCGTTGTCGTTTGTAAATATTTCTTGTAAAAAATGGTCAGAATCTAAAAACATTGGTAGAAACTATCGGTTTTTCAGTTTTATAGTGTCCGGGTTGTGAAAAAAGTGATGTGAGAAACAGACCGGCATGATTTTGAAGTATCAAAGGTAAGTAAGTATTTGATTCACAATGCTTGCCTTAATTGGCTTATTACGTTGTTAGCATAAGTAACATGTATTTTGAACTAGATACACATTAATTCATTGGTAACAAAAATATTGAATTATTTTAAATGCAACATTCAATTTGATGTTAAATATAAAAATCAGAATTTGATAATTGTCTGAATTGGAACAGTATATTCTTGAATTTGCTTAGAAGAATACCTACCTAGTTACAGAATCAGTTTCATTTGTCAGATTTGGAAGTCAAAAAATGTAATTGATCGAAAACGAATTTTCAATTTCAACAGAGGTGTAGATTTGAAGCAGAGTTTGATTTTTATGAAATTTCATTCACTTCCAACAATCCTTCACAACCCCTAAAAAAATTTAAAAAAGTCTACTTTTACGATTTCTTCCAATACCTCCTCCTATCAGCAACCGGACATCTCTCAAAATTTGGTATTTCAAATCTATGGAAACTGTTCTGTGTTGAATTCGCATCATGATGAAATGACTTCGATCACAGACAGCTCTGCATGAATGTTGGCTGCTTTTGTGAACGTGGAAACAAAAAACAATCGAAACTAATGTAGTAAGTGCGTGGTTTCTTTTTAACGTTGTCGTTTGTGAATATTTTTTGTAAAAATTGTCAGAATCTAAAAAAATTGGTAGAAACTATCCGTTTTTCAGTTTTATAGTGTTCGGGTTGTGAAAAAAGTGATGTGAAAAACAGACCGGCATGATTTTGAAGTATCAAAGGTAAGTAAGTATTTAATTCACAATGCTTGCCTTGATTGGCTTATCACGTTGTCAGCATAAGTAACATGTATTTTGAACTAGAAACACATTAATTCATATTGAATTATTTTAAATGCAACATTCAATTTGATGTTAAATATAAAAATCAGAATTTGATAATTGTCTAAATTGGAACAGTATATTCTTGAATTTGCTTAGAGGAATACCTACCTAGTTACAGAATCAGTTTCATTTGTCAGATTTGAAAGTCAAAAAATGTAATTGATCGAAAACGAATATTCAATTTCAACAGAGGTGTGGATTTGAAGCAGAGTTTAATTTTTATGAAATTTCATTCAGTGACACCAATTATAAATTGAGCTTTCTATTGAAAACGCGCTGAATTGAATTCAAAAATAATTGTTTTCTTGATAAAAAATGGAAGGAATAACAAGTAGTTTCCCCAGATATATGTCTGCCGATCTGCAAGCATTCTCAGCGTACAATCTAGTTCACCAACGCCATTTCTCAAAATTTGAACTCGCTTTCACAAAATATTCTGATTGAAGGGTCATTCAACTCCTAATTTCACCCAAAGTAATTTACTATTCGAGCCAACTTGTGCAAATGAGCAATTCAAAAGTCATAAAAAATTTAGTTCAGGAGGAATCGGCGCCTGAGTACCAAAAACTATTCCACCTCAATTTTTTATGGGATCCTCTTTAAATTGCCCTACTGATGATATAAATGCATGTTGTCATGAGACAACCCCATGCTATATTGTTTAAATCGAAATTGTTCAAACAACTGAAAGGAATTGTTATTTTTCATCAGGATAATTTGTTTTCAATTATGTATTGAAGTACAAATGAAAAACGTCCTATGACTTTTCACGATATAGTTATTTTGGAGATATGAAATTTGGGTACTTTTGATAGATTCTACACGGCTTCGCCCACATTAAGTTTCGTGACAGATCATTATGAAAAAATAGTTACAAAATTTTTTTATCAACCCAAAACTTCAGGTTTCCAACTTCATAACTGACGAACTTTAATACAATCTTTAAACCCCTATTTTCCCCCTTGGGGGTGGAAATTCTTGATTCACTTTCTTGATGCTTATTTACGCTGTATATAGAATCTACATATCGCGACGCGTGATGATTTACTTCATTGCGTCAAGTTGATCTTATCATGATAACTTTTACACGACTCGTCAAAATTACTTAGTGTAAAAGACAAAGTTTATGTATACCAAAAGCATACGAAGATATTGTCGTAGTACCTGGCATTTTAGGGAATACTGATTCAGGTATGTTTTCTTTTCACTACACTGATAATGAAATAAATGAAATATTGTCAAGTATCATAAACATTTTTGATTACAGAAACGCAAGATGCAGATGAAAATGATCAAATTGATTCCAATTCCCGATAAATGTAAAATTAACGTCCATCGTTCCTCAAAACTCTCTTTAGCGGCAGCTAAATCAAAAATAATAATTTTTTCATAACATGAAATGTCATTTAAAAAATTTGAAAAAATTCCAGTATCTTCTTAACACTTGAATGAATCGAGAAAATTTGCCTACAGGAGTCCCTAGAATTTTTATCAAAAAGTACTCGTAAGACTCTTTTTTGACACAGAAAAACTCTACATAATCCATTACTGGAACCCCAAACTGGTATTTCCGGCCTCATGCTAGAGTAGAAATTTGCATAATATACTGTTAATAATACTTCAAGATCGACATATTTTTGAGTACTCTCAACCCATATATTACTGACGACAATCTACTGCATATACCGGGTGATTCTCTAAGGTGGCTCACTCGTATAACTTTCTTATTATTGGAGATAGAAAAACAAAATTTGGGTTTTGTGTGAACTATAGTTCAATTTAAATTCCTTGATATATTTACTTGCTTTGCCGTGCTTCTGGTTTGACCGGATATGACCCAAACTTTCGATTTTTGAATGGGATATCCTATATATTTTTACTTATTTCGATCGAGAATGACATTCTGAATCCAACAATACTTCACTTGTCGAAATTTGACAAATAAAATAATTTTTATACTCTAGTCAAAAAGTGCTTTTTTCAGAAGTCTCCGAAAATTATGATTGATGTGTCATTCGATTCGAAATGGCGTCTAGAAAGTTCAAAAAAACGGACGACTTTCGGAAATGGAAATTGCGAAAATTATAAACAATTTAGTGAAAAATAATAAATGGGTTCAGTTTTTTGGAAATATCTCAAAAACTAATTGAGATTATTGAAATCGAGAAAAAGATTCGAAAAGAGGAAGAAATTTCCTATAAAAAGTCCTAACTCCCGGAACTGTAGGACCAATATTTGAAATTTTTCCGGAGCCCTGAAAATGAGCTTGAAATCGGGTGTTTAGCCGCGCGTAAGCCGTGCCTGTTTGGGCCATCTTTATAAAAAAAATTTTTTTAGCATATAAAATATATAAATTAGGGAATGGAAAAATTCAGGCGTATACTCAAAAGATAAATGAACAATAAACTGTCGGTAAAAATTTTTTATTGTGATTATTCGATTTATTACGCTATTGTTGATTTATAATTTTTTATCACTCAATCATCAATATTGCAAGTGGGATATTTTTTGAACTACAAGTGTGTAATTTTTTTCCATTCGTAGAGCTATGACTATAATGGTTGAGAATCGATTTCCGTTCAAAAAATTGAAAAATTATTGTTTTTCAGTTATTTATTAACAATTTGATGCATTTTCGAATGGAAAAGTTTAATAAATAATCTTAAAAACATTTTTTTATCATTATTACTGATATGTTTTTTTATCAGAAGCTACACTGAAATATTATTTTTCAATTCTTATCACTTATTATTTAAAAATTTGTTATAAACAAATGCATTGTTTATAACATAATTGAATTTTTTTTGGAATCTCAAATCTTTGATGAAAATTATGATTTAAAAAAGCGTTACTTGAAAAATATTTCACAATGCAAAAAACGCATTTGTTAAACAACAACTTTTTTCACCACTAATTATTAACATTGAGGAACCATTTTTTAAAAATCATTATTCATCTTGTTTTTTGATATTTGGAAAAAACTTCAGTTTTTAAAAATTTTCATTGTTTATTTTCTCTATTTTTCTGAATAATTGCAAGAAACGATCATACCTAATAGCAAATAATACGTATTCGGTATACTTATGCACTAGGTCCTGTTATTCTAATTATCCATGACAAACAATTGACGCTGTTGCTAGGACTACATGAACAAATAGGCTAATGAATATGCTGTCACTATTAAAAATTTATTTGTTGTGTAGTTTTCGATATAAGATGCCCCATTTAAAAATCAAAAGTTGGGGTCATTTCCGGTCAAACCGGAAGTACGGCTAAGCAAGTAAATATGTCAAAAAATGTAAATTGAAATAATATACAACCCCCAAATTTCCTTTTTCTATCTCCAATAATAAAAAAGTTATGGGGGGTGAGCCACCTTAGAGAATATTACATTGATTTTACTGCAAGTGTCCTTGCTAATTTCATAGAGGTAATATTTTGCACGTCTACAAGAAAAAAGGGCATGTAAAGAGAATAATAAATCAACTCACCTCTGGTGCGTTGTCTTCTCGCAATAACAAAAACGGAACCAAATAAAAATTCCCGATTCGAATCGCAAATATCTACGAAATAAATTGGAGTCTTTCCCGCTTCGGCAAAATCGTCGTCACTATCAAGACACCGACTGCAAGAAACAAGAGAATACAGACGCGGTTACCTAGACTCGCAACTAATATCGTCTCGCGAGTGACATTATCAGATTGGACTTGGAACTTCAATCAAGCAACCCCTATCATTCAAATTTAGGAACGTGATTACGCTCTTCAAAAGTCGGGAGAAGAGGAAATTTCTAATTTAAACCATTATTTTAGTGGAACGGTCCAAAGGTTGGCACGTTGTTAAGCGATTTGAATGATGACATTATTAGCGTTGTATTACTGTCATTCAAAAATTGATGTGAGCCGGAGAGGTAACAGCTATTTATGAAATGAGTGTTGAAAGTAAGGTTTGTGAGTGAAAAAGACTGCGAAACGAGCGTAGCGAGTTGAGCAATTTCACGAACAAAATTAAGCTTACTTTTAACACAAATAACATACAAAGTTTTTTGTACAACTGTCCTGTTTTCATAATAAAATAGATAAATTTGATATTTCTATAAAAACACATTTTGACATCTCTTGTCAGTTAACTCTTACTTTTGAACAAGTCGAGAGGTTTATAAATGAGGCGCCAGATGAAAAATATTTGATGATAAAAGTTGCTACTTTTTTCGGAATATATCGAGCCTGCTGGCGTGAAGAGCTGTCCCATTTAATAATAGAAGACATTAAATTAATGAATAAATCATTGATTGTTCAAATTCCAATTAGAAAAACGAAAATAGGTCATTCTTTTTGCATTGTTGGAAAAAACATTAGACTATTTAAATAAATACGTTGCATTACGCCCTTCTGTTATCAATCATCAACGTTTTCTTCTGAAATACTCAAATTATAAATTCAGTGCCAACACAGTTGGTATAAACGCGTTTGGAAAAATGCCCTCTAGCATTGCCGAGTTTCTGAACCTCCCAGAACCAAAGGAATATACAGGCCACTGTTGCAGAAGATCTGCTTCTTTGCTAGCAGAATCAGAAGCAAATATAACGGATATTGAGAACAGAGGATGGAAGTCTACAACGTAGCTGAGGGTTACATCGATCAATCTATTTCTTACAAAAAAGCTATTGCTGAAAGAATAATCCAAACAGCTAGCTCCAGCATTACTGCATCGTCCTCTTTACTTCAAGAGGACGATGCATGAAATGCCCATGCCCATGAAATTGTTAACTCAGCTAGTTCAAATATATTACAAGGCTCTTCAACATCACAAGGTATTAATATCAGCAGAAGTGTTCTAATTGTACTTTTCATATTAATGTTCATAAATAATAATAATAATGTAATTTATGTATATAATACATTTGTAACAGAATTTAATTGTATCTAATCTATTGTTCATAATAAAACTTCCTTGAAAATTGAATAATTATGTTTTGTTTATTGGTATTTGGTGAAAAAAATCGTGGTGAAAATACTTTTAACACTAGTGTTATCAATCCATAAAAAACAGAAACTGGGGTTCTTCAACTCAGTATTTGTGGAAATAATATCAGGTGAAAGTAAAAATGTAAAACTACAATGCAGGATGCCGAAATATGAAGGTAATAAGCTATTGAAAACAACAATTAGATCAGAATAATGTCATGTGTATTTTTCACATCTTAGAAGAAGGTTCTGGTTGTCTATCATTTCAATTTTTAATATAAAATTGATCATATGGATTTGGAGTTTTCAAATTTGTCTGTGTGAAATTATTCATTTTGACAAATATTAATTTCATTTTTCAGTCACATTATTCAAAATGTATGCTTTGAGTGGCTCTGGCCTATGACTTAGAAAATAAAGTAATATATGTGTCGAAAAAAACTACAAAATTCAGAAGCAAATAATGTAAGTACCTAAAATTCTAGAAATATGCTGAATATGTCTCAAACATATTGCTCACTCAAAATAACATTTCTGCCTCAGTTGAAATTGTGATAATTTTTCAAAAATAATGTTTTTAAAGAAACAAATTTAATTTAGCTTAATACCCATTTTTCATCATTATTTTAAATTCAACCAGGTTCAATGAAGTTATTTTTTTTCAAGGGGTAAATTGAGAATTATGATATTACTCTTTAATAACAACTATTGATTCAAGCATATTGTAAAATAATTTGTAAGTGGAGGTAGAATCAACCCACGTTTTGCGGCATTTTTAGGCGTGAAATGTGAACTTGACATTACCAGACGAACCTAACCTATCATAATATTCAATGTCACAATTCGTCCAAATCAATTTACAAACAGCATGAATCATGCACAAGTATTGAAGCTGTCTGTTATCTTTTCGGAACTCTCTATTATTTTGGCTATAAGAAACATTGATAAGTAAGAAATGGTTACTCACCAAAATATATAAATATCAGACAGTCAAATTCCAACTTCTAGTTGATCACTTAAGAATTATCAAAAGCTCATTAACACATACACTAATTTTATCAGTAATGTTTTCTCATAAAGAAGTTAATCATAAAAAAATCTCATATCACACTCAGAAAGTTAAAGGATCAAGGATATACCGTATTTTTGGACTTGGACAGTTAGTTCATCTTTCATCTCTCACAACTACGTTCACCAATGAGATCTACACAGATCTCACGTGATTCGGTGGGAGAGTGGCGTGATATTTTACGTCACCAGGGGCATACAGAACCGGATCAATATTTTCCCTCCATTTCCAGGATTTAAAGTCCCTGTCAAAAAAAAAGAACAATTTTAAATGAAAAAAAGACTTTTTCAGTGAGATTCAATCTTGAGAAAACTCTAATTATGAAATCTGGCTTATCAATTTTTATCTACAAAAATGACACTCATCATTGAATGAGTTTTATTCACAGTCATATATTTAATTTGCTCTTTCATAAAAATCGTATCAAATTTATTGGCATTGTTCAAATCCCATTCTATCGTATTGAAAATCTCTATCGCTACCCATTGCCCTTCCGAGAACGAGTATCAATAAAAAGTTAAAACGGATCATTTTGTGACATCCTTTATTTTTGTGCAGTTATAGATGTTTGTGTACAAAGAACCGGCTTATATTTTTACTACACAAAAAAGGATATAAAGAACAACTCTATATTTTTATTTCCTCTGAGAGACGGCCGATGAGTCCGATATGTTCTGACAAAACTCGATCATTGTCTATTTTTGTTCACTGGTAGATGTCGCTTTTGGCATCATTAACTACTCCTCATACTGTAAAGTAAATGATTGTAGAGCCCGATAATCGTGTGCCATGAAAAAACGCAATGAGCTAATAATATAGAAACTTTGTAGGTTCAACCCGCTGATACTTTTACCGTAGTTATACAAACAGTTATGATCTTTAGGTTAGAGAAATGAGAGGTTAGTAGCTACTTAGAACAACCATTTCAACGGAGTGGCCAGGCTAGAGTCTGCAGAGGAGACAATATTTTTACCCTTTATCCTTGTCTAGTCTTTAGTCTAAAACCACATTTTTATGAGCAGTAACCAGATGAAGCGATGAAATGTGACATATTTTAATGTTCAAATAGGAATAAAGTTTAAATGTTTGAACTTTATAGCAATTCTTATTCGAATAATGAATATAATAATTGAGAGAAATAAGTGACGAACCTTCGAGAAATGTTACACTGTATATCACATTTATTCTTCAAAAAAACATTTTTGGTATCATTGTTTGATTTTGAGTTAGTAAAAATTTAATTATATTTGGTCATAATGATGAAAAACGAAGAAAGAAACAAGAGTCAAAATCATAGAAGATAGGAATGATAGGTAGGAATTCAAAAGCTTGCAACATGTCTCGTAAAAAATCGTTAACTAATTGCATGCCGTAATTTTTGTTCAGTAAAAAAATTGTAGGTACCTTCTCTCTCGAATTTATTGAGAACGTAGTCAGAAATCAGGAAGAAATTTCAAAGAAAACTACGTCGCCAAACTTTGATAACATTACTTAATTAAGGAGAGAGTTGAACAATTCCTTTTATAAAATACGTCATATTTCAAAACACCAACTGAATTACAATGTAAAAATAAATAAATAATATATATTACAATCAGATGAAAATGTACACATAATTAACATTGTAAATAATAACACATAAATAGAATGAAACATAATTACGATAAATCGTTTACTCATACACTAACGTCAGATGCATTCATCACGATGTTTTACGTGTTGCATATTTCTATTGTAAAAATTTTGGAATATAATTTGTCACATGGTGCTGTGACGCAGTGGCCAAGACAAAAGTATGATGCCTATACTACGGCCAAGATGTGTGATCCGCAGATGGAATGTGTAAAAACGACGTCACGACAAGTCCATATTATCTTGTCTATGGTTAAGGTTGAGACCTTGCTATTGAAGGCGCATGTCTGTTTCTTGTGCAGAGAAATTTAAATCCATGACAACTTTTGAAATAGCCAGTTTTGTCAATATTTTGATGTTTATACAATTTTATATATTTTTTGATTTTATAATTATTTATTTTCCTTGATTATTGAAGATCGCCGGCATAACTGACGCCAGTAAGAATGGCTGGCATACCGAAACTACCAGGTTTCACTTTTAGTGATCCCACTGTAAGTTCAGTCTCTAATAATACTAGCAGTCAGTAATTCCTCCTTTCAGCTCACAAAGTTCCACCTATCCCAAACATTCAATTTATGCAATGGTTACAAGTTGCCCAAGAACAATTTCCGTGGCATAGGAGGCAGGGACCTTGATTCCAATTCAGTAAAACACCTTTCAAAACAAGATGTTACCAGATTTGATCCATCACTCACCTATGGTCGAACGAAATCACAGGCTCTACCCCAATTCACTCCACACTATGTGCTATACGACCAGAAATGTCTGACTTTCAAAGCATTTTTCAAACAGGCTGTTGTGGAGTCTGCCAATGAGTTCTATAGAGTCAGGCACGTCAACATAATATATTTCTTGGAAGATGATACTATTACGGTTATGGAACCAAAAACACCTGTAAGTTAACTTTGGGTCATTTCATGTCAAGTCGATCAACACACCTGGTAAACCTTGCACTATCTCAGAGTTTGATGAATATGTACATTTTATTTTGACTAATAATTATAAAAGTTTATTTTATCAACTCAAAATTCTAAAAAACACCTTAAATTGCTCGCTGGGCATTTACTCAAATTGCAATTGCTCATCTCCTAATTGAGCTAAGGTCTTACGTGAAGTATCATTTATTTTTATTGTTAATGCTTTTTCATATAATATAAAACATGGGGTTTACAAAGAGATTTTTTACAATAAGAAAAAAATTATTGTTCAAGAAGCCACATTTTTTAAAATATCTATAAACAGTGTGTAAAGTTTCGAAACAGAAAAATCCCGACATTGACGACTTAAAAAAGTGTGTTGAGGAAGATATGGGAAAAGATTCAATTGGTATGAATCGAACTGTATTTAGTTTATTCTTTAAAAAAACAATATACTGACATTCAAGTGCTCTCTACAAAATTTGACAATTAATTCTTAAATAATAGAAAATGAAACATGTGCAAAATCTTTAGGAGTCCGTATTGACAGTGAACTCAAATTCGATGAACATTCAACAAGATTTAAAAAAAGTTGTCTTGCAGTTGAGATGATATTGATAGCTACATCTACAGCTAAAATGGTGTATCACTCTGTAGTTGAAACTCACTTGAGGCATGGGATTTTATTTTGGGGTAGTTGCAGCAACTATCAATTCAACAAAACATATTGAAATTGCAAAAAAAACTTTAAGATATATATGTAAAACTTAATATAGCAAACCATATGTAGGCCACTATTCAAATCTCATAAAGTATCAACTGCAGAATCATATATATTGTTTATAAAGAAATGTTTAGACAGGTTTGGTTCTCATCAAACATACTACAATACTCGTCAAAACAGTGATATTAAACTTCCTCTTTCTTCTAAAACTTTGATTAAAAACTCATTTATTTTTAATGGCTGTAACATATATAATAACTTACCTGTCCAAATCGAAAACATACAAGCCCTTATAGAAAAGCAGTGAAGAACCTTTTGGTGGAAAAGGCCTATTATAATCTTGAATACTTTGAAGATTCCTTTTGATACATTCACTATTTTAATCAGTTAATTTTGTTATTGAGATTTTAATACAGCGCTAGACTTTTATACAATTATTGTGGTCGTATTGTTTTTTACTTCATTTGATATTGTATACTATATTGTATCACTCAAGTTTTGTA
Source organism: Leptinotarsa lineolata (assembly GCA_015342045.1). Taxonomy (NCBI): domain Eukaryota; kingdom Metazoa; phylum Arthropoda; class Insecta; order Coleoptera; family Chrysomelidae; genus Leptinotarsa; species Leptinotarsa lineolata. Next base: position 3,510 of record WOGR01003843.1, on the reverse strand, counting down.
ATGATGATTCATTTCATGCACAATAAATGCTGATGACTGTTGATACTATGTGATCTGAATAAATTTAACTATCAACTATGTATTGTAAAATATATTCATTATTGTGTACTTGGATTTTTCACTTTGAATATATGTATAAATGTCATGAAAATTGTTAGTTTAGCACTATTATTGTATGTGATGGAATCGGCCGATATTTGAATAAAATCTATAACGTATTCAAGAAACACCTCATTGTGAGACTTTCACTAAACAGTTTTACAAAAACGCATCACGTGTTCCGCTATACAGTAGCTTCTTCGAGCGTGTCTATACAATAGCTTCTTTGGTCGTGTCTACACAGTATCTTCTTCGGGCGTGTCTATACAACGGCTACTTGTACAATAGTTTCATCGGTCGTGTTTATACAATAGATTCTTTGGACGTGTCTATACAATAGCTTATTTGGGCGTGTCTATACAATAGCTTCTTTGGGCGTGTCTATACAATATCTTCTTTGGACGTGTCTATACAATGGCTACGTAGAGCGTGTCTGTACAATAGCTTCTTCGGTCGTGCCTATACATTAGATTCCTTGGGCGTGTCTATACAATAGTTTATTTAAGCGTGTCAATATCTTCGGGCGTGTCTATACAATGGCCACTTCGGGCGTGTCTGTACAATACCTTTTTCGGGCGTGTCTATACAATCGATTCTTTGGGCGTGTCTATACAATAGCTTCTTTAAGCGTGTCTATACAATAGCTCCTTCGGGCGTGTCTATACTATAGACATGCCTGAAAAAGCTATTGTATAGCGAAACACGTGTTGCGTTTTTTAAAACTGTTCAGTCAAAATCTCAAAGTGTTTCTTAAATACACTATTATTGTATCAGGATTATACCTATTTCTGATAATGTTTTAGAATAGTGGAATAGATCAAGGAAGACTAATACGTAGAAGCAAAATTCCCAAAAACGACATGGGTGCTTACTGGCACTGGAAAGATCTGAATGTCGGTAAAGATGTACTGTTTAATGGTGTTGTATTCCACACAGTGGACTGCGATTTATTCACAAGGGTGAGTTGAAAATGGTTCGTTGTGAATATAATCAAATGATATGAGTTATAAACTGTCTGGAATCGAATATAAAAACAAGACTAGGAAATATTTTTGAATGGTTTTAGGTTGTTTTTTGTTATGAAATTGAATAGTATTTCTCCCATTCTTATTTTGAAATATTACTGTTATAAGTCTTAGAGAAAGTATAGTATTCTACTCCCAGAAATGGTCATTACTCGCTCGAATGATTTACGTAAAGTTTCATTCTTACGAGCACTAGCTACATTTCTTGCTCGTTTCTTGCTATTATTTCAGGAGTATATGGCAAGTCAAGGTCTGGTGATGGCTGATCCGGAGGAAATGCCAGTCGATCCATACACTTTCAACAGGCAACAATTGCAAGCCAGAGGCAATGTTATCAAAACAGGTCGATCAGATGATAAACTACGGAGGTTTTTGGAATACGATGGCAAAGTCCTCAAGTATGATATAATTATAATATTTCTACTAACTGAAAACCTGCTACAGTATTTAATTTTCTTGAATATATCTCTATTTTTAAGCTCTCGGAGTTGTTGGAATGTGTGAATACTGGTCTGTTTTTCAGGTTCAAAGCTGTATGGGATGACAGAGAAAATCAATATGGTGGTCTTATGAAATATGAAGTTCTGTATTTTTTGGCTGATGATACTGTATCTGTAAAAGAAGTTCACGAGAAAAATGATGGAAGAGACCCATATCCTGTGCTGTTGAGGAAAACAAAATTACCTAAGGTATAGTCAGAATATTAGGATTTATAGATCTTGAAGTTTAACCTTTCCAATAAGTACCTACATATTCTGTGAATACCACTGCCTGAGTTTTTTCCTTATAAATTATTAACAATTATCTATATAACTGTAAAGACTGTATCAAGGAGAGGTACATAAGAGCTTTATATTATACACAAAGATAAGAGTGTGGTCTAAAAAGTTTCAGACCTCAACATGAAACTACCAGCACTCGTAAAGTAAATGAAAGCTAGTAAATTTCGTATACGTAACAGTCGTTTGAGTGAGTTGATGTGAGTGTTTTTATGAAAATGGACAAAATCTAGTATCGAGCAGTCATTAAATATTTGTTTTTGAAAGGCAATACTCCTACACAAATCAAAAATGAGTTGGATTCTGTGTATAGGGACTATGCACCATCATTTACCACAGTGAAATTTTTTGGGCAGCTGAAGTTGAACGAGGCAGTAAGAGCTTGGGAGACGATGAACGTTCGGGACGTCCAAAAACTGCAACTATCTACGAAAACATCGCCAAAGTTCACCAACTAGTGCTAGACGACCGCCGAATTAAAGTGAGAGAGACAGCAGAGGTTATGCACATGTCAAAAGAACGTGTTTGTCACATATTAAATCAACATTTAGGCATAAGAAAGCTGTCCGCTCATTGGGTGCCGCGTTTGCTCACCAAAAGCGTGTTCGAATGAACCTTTCCATCGCTCTGTTGGCACAGTTTAGATGCAACGAATCCGAGTTTTGGCGCCTATTAATTACTGTATATGAAACTTGGATACACCATCATACGCCTGAAACAAATATACAGTCCATCATACGGCCAAAAGAGCAAAAACTGAATATTTCGAAATATTCATCTCTCCCAACGTACCTACAGTAGATATGGCGAAAAACAACTACTTTCCCGGCTAATACCACTCAGAATATTGAATTCTATCGGATAGTCTTGCAAATGTCTCGTTCATCCAACAGCCAGGATCATGCTGAAATAAATCGAGTAGATCACCTACAGATCGGTTTCGAGGTATTACCTCTCGTCAGTGCAGCAAAGATCCGACCCAAACTCGAACAACTTCAACGCGACTTGACTGCAGGTATGAAACGTTCATCTGAGAGAAAGGGCGTTAACTAGTATAGGTGCCATCTCGTGGACAAACAACTAGTTACAGATCCATCTTCACAAACGTTACATTACAGTTTTATAATTAAAATTGATAGGACGATAGGTATAAACAAATGGTTACTGTAGGACCAACTCAGTGCATGAAACATCATCACCAAGGAAATTAAAGGAAAATATGTATTTGATGTAGATCAAAAACAAAAGAGATTTTTTGAGCCCAATGCCACCGGTTTGTACATAATGGTTATTCAAGTTGGTCATTGCCTTGTTTTCTTTTGAATGAGCTGTTGTGGAATTCACCAACTTTCTGATATACACAGTATCCTCGCGCCCTCTACTATAATTTTAATAAGCCCTTAAATATGGAGCCTTTCCTAACATTTGAAAATTCAGCTATTCCTATCCGCAAAGATGGTTGCCCATCTGATATAAAAACCACTGGTCCATATCCAAGTTGCATGTGATACCACATTGGTAAGGTGTTGAAAGTGATACCACATTGGGGTGGCGGGAGAAGGAAATATTAAGAGCAGATAATTGTTGGTTCACAGATGGATCAAAAA
>WOGR01003842.1:0-15392 GCA_015342045.1 Leptinotarsa lineolata | reverse complement strand
TATATCATTTGATTAATGGAGAAAAAAAAAACTTGGGGTATTTTTTATTGTATCTCCATTAGTTTAGTTAATATAATAATTCAAATGATAAAAAAAATAGATGATAATAATTGAGTTATGCAGCGCAAAAATTATAAAATTTGGTAAAAAATGAAAAATTATACATGGTTGTTTTTCATTCATTAATTGCAACTAGAAAAAATAAAATGATGAAATTCATTTGTCTACAATAAATTGTTTATTTAGTAAACAAAAGAAAATTTTCTAAATCAAGGTTTTCTTCCAAATACTAAAAACAAGATGAATGATGATTTGAAAAAATGCTTTCTTGATATTGATAATTAGTCATAATAAAATTGTTGTAATGTAATGCTTTTTCGAAAAAAAAATGAATTATAATGAATTTTCAAACAATAAGTGATCAAAAAAAAATTATTTTTATGTCGCTTCTGATAAAAAAAACATGCAATAATAATGAGGAAAAAATCTTTTTTCGATTATTTATTGAACTTTTTCATTCAAAAATGCAGTGAATCGTTAATAAATAACTGATAAAAAATAATTTTTGAATATTTCGAACGAAAATGGATTTTTAACCGTCATAATCATAGCTCTACGAAAGGAAAAAAAAATCCACACTTCTAGTTGAAAGAATATCACACTTGCAATATTGATGATCCAGTGATAAAATATTGTTGATTAACAATATCGTAATGATTCGAATGATTGCAATAACATTTTTTCACCGACAGATTTTTGTTCATTTATCTTTTGAGTATATGCCTGAAATTTTTCATTATTCAGTTTATATATTTTATATGCTAGATAGTATTTTTTTGTAAAAATGGCCCAAACAGGCACGGCTCACGCGCGGCGAAACACCCGATTTCGAGCTCATTTTCAGGGCTCCGGGAAAATTATAAATACCTATTGGTCCTACAGTTCCGGGAGTCAGGTCTTTTTTATAGGAAATTTCTCCCTCTTTTCGAATCTTTATTTCGATTTTGAAAATCTCAATTATTTTTTGAGATATTTCCAAAAAACTGAACAAATTTTTTATTATTCACTAAATTGTTTATAACTTTTGCAATTTTTATTTGCGAAAGTCGTCCGTTTTCAAAAACTTTTCAGACGCTATTCCGAACCGAATGACACCTCAACCATAATTTTCGGAGACTGCTGAAAATAAGTTCGAAAAAAAGACTTCCTTAATAGACTATTATATGCCCCTATATCTCTACATTAACGAATTTACACTGTTTTTGTTGATTATTGGTGGTGCAAATTTTGAGCCTTTAGACATTGTTGAAATTTCTTCTACGTCTATCAGTTTATTCAGCTCATCAATTTCACTAATGACCTATCATTCTATGAATTATGAATCTCTCATGAGATCCCCATGAACAGAAACGAATTCGCATTTATAAATTTCGAGTAAATACTCACTGTTCGAACATCTGGTACATATTTCATAATTAATAAATAATAATTCATTGATAAAACTAACTATCGAAATGCCACACTATTACCCTCGATGGGAAAATAATTCAGAATCGAAGCCAATTCTAAATCACAATCATGGTAACTGGGGAATGACATTCTCGTGTATTCATTCAGGTTTGAAAGAATGAAATGTATCCAGTTTCAGGGAGATACGAATTTCCGTTCAGATTCTGAAGGAAATAAATGACAGTTTAGATCTTCGAGCTCTTTCGTAGTTGGCTCATCTTTTCCGAGGGAGACTTCTTGGGGGTTAGCTCGTAGATTGGTAGGGATTCCTCTTTGAGTTCTTGAATAAGTGTCTCTTTAAAATAACGTTTTTTTTTATATCAGCTGAAACACACCAAATATATCTTTCTAACGTGATTTTCTTAGGTCTAGAAAGTGAATAGTTTTTCAATTCGATTTGTTGTTATTGTCAAATAGTGAATTAGCTCGTTCATATTTGAGTGAATCGATTTTATATGATGATAGATATAATTGATTGGATAAAAGTTGTTATTTAGCATTAGTCAAGTGGGTGATTGTTCAAAGGTACCTTGGTCATCTTTATGTTCTATTGAAAAAACACCTAACTAAATTGAACTGAATTGTTTTCGTAATAGAACCCTCATCCGGACGCTTTCTTATTACTCCTTAATGGCTTTTTTATTATCTTCAATGGCTTTTTTATCACTTTAATGGTTTTTTCGTTGCTCCTTTTTTTATTACCTGAATGTCTTTTTTATAACACCTTAATAACTTTTTTAGCACCTTAATGGCTTTTCAATTGCACTGTAAGGGTTACCTCATAATGACGGATTTGAAATTAAAGACTGACGGAGTTTTTACTTTAGTCTATTGTCTTTTTAGTTCTGATTCAGATCAACAATTGACAATTCGTTGATTAATAATATAGTTTACATGTTATGCATGAATATATTTGCGATATTAGCAAAACGTAATTGACCTAGTTATAAATAAAAATGATTAATGTTCAGTGTGTATATATATGAATAAATATTTGAAAGAATGAGTACAATTATCTAAAGGGCACTACAGCACCCTAATGGCTTTTTATCATATGAATATTGTTTCAAAAGTTTTGTCCGTTTTAATGTCGTGTGTGTTTGTAGCTTCATATGTCAATAAATATTTATTCTATTGTATCGATAGAGAATTTTGTACTCTACAGTGACTTTCAAAAAGTTTGCACCACATGGGAAACTTTTTATCGCCCATTTGTCATAAAATTTTATTTTTGATAAAAATTGGTGCCGTGCGGGAAACTTGGATTTAGGTTGCCAAAATTTTGAATTTCCGAATGTTGTAGAGGAAAGAAAAAAAATTGAAATTTTGATCAGGAGTAAACTACCTTCATTTTCGATATTATTAAAAAAAAATTTGAGAAAAGTTTTTTAAATTTGAAAACAATATTCATATTTGAAATTACACTCACCTACGTAACAGAACAGAAAAATCCATTTTTTATCGTTCTAGCTTCATAAAGAGTACCAATATCTCATACACACCTTAGGCGCCTCCCTCATATTGCTATAATGATATTCCAATGCGAATTTCAGTTCAATTTATTATTCAAACTAGTATATCGATTTTGTTGAGAATAGTTTGAATTTTTATTTGTTTTTTGGTGCAAAATGGATATTTGCCTCTGTATGTATGTCCATAATAACTATCAGTATGCTTTAATGACAAGAAATAATTGAATAAATCAATTAACGCTCAACAATTAAGTTATATAAATCTGGAAGTTTACGACCACTTTAATCATAGTGTTACCTTGAAGGGTAGTCCTAATTCACATATGTATTACACATAATTAAAAAACAAATTGGAAAAACGTTCAGAAACATGAATAATAATCACTGAATTCTCAAATTTCTACATGTATTCCTTTCATCCATGTCTTTCTTCCATTCTCTATGACGCACTTGAAAATGTTATACCTTAGCTTGGCCCAAACGCATGTAAACTATGCAATCACTGAGTGGGGAGGAATAACGAGTAACTATCTGGATATTATTGAAGTGACACAGAAATGACTGTTGAAAATTATATACAGTGCCTTCATTTCAAAACTTCCCACCCCTAGTACTTCGTTCAGCAGGGAGAATTTGCCATTGGCAAAAAACACGTCAAGTTTAAAACCAGTGCCAGTGGTATTTTAGGTTTAACCCCCTTACCCCTAGCTACCCCCACTTAATAATTTTTAATGGCACCCCCTATTTTGTAACACATCATTTTGAAGATCTTAACCCTCACTCAACCCCGCTTAGAAAACTGAAATTGGATGAACTATAACAAAATGCAAAAATTTATGGACCCGCTACCACTGACTCAATAACGATATGTTTATGCTTCTTCTTTACACAGGGTATTTTGCTTCAGCTGAAAGTGAGATAAGGGCACACAGTTGCTTCTTGGTGTCAGTTACAATTAAATGGTGAGAACATTCATCAGAATTAGTTATTCCTGATTTTAAATTGTTTGTCAAGTGGTGTCAGTTGCACTGACAGTAATACAAATCGTAATGGTGTACACTTTACAGGAAAGAACTGAAATTATTTTTATTTATGGTGCTGAAGATAGGTGTGCTCGTAGGACAGCCCGGGTTTTTAATGAAAGGCATGCAGGCCAAAATGTGAGTCACCGATATGTTCTAGACCTTGTTCAAAAATTTGAAGAGACCGGTTCTGTGTGCAACAAAGCAGTAAAGCAGCCGAGAGTTCTTACGGAAGTCGCACAGATTGAGATTTTAGGCCAATTCGCCGTTGAGGCTACTACTTCAATTTCAAAAGTCACCCGTAGAGAGCACTAAGTAGGTATTTCTAAGTTTTTTGGTTTTAAATGAGTTTTTTCTCATATCGTTGTAACCACAAAAAAAAATAAAGGGTATGGACAGATTCCATTTTTTACGAGTGTTTCAATGAGCCCATACATGACATAGGTTTGCATTTGAAAAAAAAGTTGGGGAGGGTTGCAGCTGAGGGGTTGAAAAAAAGATTTCATTTTATTGCCAAAAAATGCGTACAACGTGAACTCAACTGAAGTGTTTCAGCGTTTTTTTTCATAAAATACAGGTTAAAAAGACTTTTGCGCACCCCTGTATTATTAAAACATGAATATCCCCCTTATAAACCCAAATTCATACAAACGTTGAAAGAAGGAGATAACGATCAAAGATTTGAATTCTGCGCGTGGGTACAAGGAGAGATAGAAGAATATAGACAGTTCGCTAAATATGTGTTGTTGTCTGATGAGGAATGTTTCACCTCAAATGGAGTGGTAAGTTTGCAAAATTGCCGATGGTGAGCCAACGAAAACCCAAATTTTAAAATAGTATGCAAGGATAAATATATATTTCTTCAAAATAAACGTCTGGTGTGGAATTTTCAGTAATAAATTGATTGGTCCATTCCTTTTTCGTGACAATATGAACAGTGAAACGTTCTTACATTTCTTGATGTTTGAGATAGAGCCAAATATTGATCAATCCTCATAACAAGAGAACGGCTATGGTTCCAGCTTGACGAAACGCCGTGTCATAGTACGACAATAATTGGAGAATATCTTGATGACAAATTTAGGAGTAAATGGATTGGTAGATACTCGATAAATCCATGGCCAGCAAGGTCTTCCGATCTCACTCCTTTCTATGGGGATAACTTTAGAAGAAGGTGTATGCTCGAAGAATATTTCGAAATATTTTAGAAAGTGTCAATAAAGAATTTTGTGCACGAATAATAAAATGTTTAGCGATAGAAGGACGACACGTGGAAATTCAAGAATGCAGTGATTTATTATTCAGGTTTCTGGACGTTTTTGTAATTTGGTTTTTATGTATGTTCAATACTTATGTAAATGAGGACTACCTCTGAGGTAACCATCTGATTAAAGTTATCGTATACTTTCAGATTTGTATTACTGAATTGCATCAATTAATTTAGTCAATAATTTCTTGTCATAAAATCATACTGATAGTTATTATAGACATATATACAGAGTGAAATATCAATTTTGCACCAAAAAACTAGTAGTGATTTAATCCATTTTCAACAAACATCGATATATTAGTTCGAATAATTAATTGGACTAAAATTCGCATTGAAATATAATTATTGTAATATGGGGTAGGCACCTGAGGTGTATATGAGATACTAGTACTCTTAATTAGGCTAGAACCATAAAAAATTGTTGTTTTTTGTTTTGTTACGTAGGTGGATGAAATATCAAATCAGAATAATGTTTTCAAATTTGAACAACTTTTCTAAATGAACTTTTTCAATAATGTCGAAAACAAGGGTAGTTTACCTGATGAAAATTTCAATTTTTTATTCTCTGCTGTACATTATTTGAAAATTTAGAATTTTGACAACTTAAATCCAAGTTTCCCGCAATGCACTAATTTTTATCAAGAATGGAATTTTCTGACGAATGGATAATAAAAAAATTCCCACAGGGTGCAAACTTTTTGAAACTCACTGTACTCTGTCCAACCAAACAACGGTCTAACAAACCGTAACAAATAAAAATCTTAGTAGAAATCAGACGAAAGCTATTTTCTTTATCCTTCATTATGAATTAATTTCCACATAATAAATAGGACATCAACCGAATAAGTTAAATACGAGCAAAGCCTTATAATATGTCTCTACTGAGTGTATAATATGCTCCCACCAAAAACGCAGAAGAAGAGCATGAAGACGCATCTTATGAGAGAACAATGGACCAATTGTCTGACCAGCTCGATCCCCAGACCTTGTCCATCCATATTTTTTGTTTGAAGATACATGAAGGATGAAGTTTTTTCAACATCTAGCACAAATATCGAAGTTCCCAAACTGAAAATGCTGAAAATATGCCATCGAAATTGTATGGACATCAATTTATCTGCGTTTAACAAATACGTTCTCGATTCAAGCATTTAATGTAGTTTGTCATGTGAAATTGATTTCTAAATTGGTTTAATTTTCTACCAAAAATTAATTATAAAATGAATTGTTTTTCTGTTTGACTATTATCACTGATGATGCTAGTTATTTTGAATAAAACGCTCTTGAAATATTGAATGTGATATACCACTGAATTGTGATTTTATCGCTTTATAAATATTTGTATTGAAAGCGACAGGTCCGTATTTGAAAAAAAAAGTTGACGGTGGCCGTGTTGACCCGGAACATTTGATCAAAGATTTATTGTTATAGTACATTTCGAATACAAAATGTTTCATTCGATTTTCAATATTTTCTGATTTAATAATTCTGTTCGTAAATGAACAAAAACAGCATTTTTAGTTTTACCGGGTTAATTTGAGGAAGGCGAAATCTCTGTGAATTTTCTTCGAACATTATACTGGTTTTCTTCGATAATAATTTTTTTCTATTCAATCGTCTTCATAACACGGCCTGTATACTGAAGAATAAATGGCTGGGTAATTGAGCTTTATCTACTGAGTATAGAAATTTTGCGCTTCAGTAACATACGAATATAATTACGAATAATGATAGTTACCAACTAAACTGAAATGGTTGTGTAAATTTCACACACAAATCAGTGTAATATTATAAAAAAGTTCGAGAACTTTCAGCTGAAACTGGCGCATTCGCCAAAATTTCGATCACAAATATTTTTGAATCAAATGGATTGGTTATTACATTCAGTATGAAATGAAGTTTGAGAAAGACTCACTACAAAAAGAAAATATAATACTAATTGAAGCAACATGATATACAGAATTTTCAGTCCATGGTCAATTTTTCAATAATGGCTTGGGGGAAGTAGCAGATTTATATGTACAAATATCAAGATTTCTAAATTCCATATAACAGTAACAGTAACTCAGCAATAAGTAAGTAATTCAGTAACAAAATAATTTTACATGGAAATAAATGTATACAGTGTGTAAAATCCAAATTGAATTTGGTTACTGTACATATTTAAGAAAAATCCCAAAACACGTCAAATTTGAATTATATTATGAAATTATTCAACGTAAAAATGCTACCTCTACCTTCTTCCCCTTCGAATGACAGGTCCAACGCCCAATTTTCCAAATGGGAAGCAAACGTTTGTGATATATCGTTTGAAAGGTCTCCTCATTTTCTATTAAAAAATGTTATCGCTTTCGAATTTATTGCAAAAATTAAGATAAAATAGCACGTTCAAATCGCTATAAAGCAAACAGGCAAATTGAGAATAGACAAGAACAAAGTGTTGCATAACTAGAGAATGAGCTATGATCTGCTTGCCAATTTGAATTTTTTTGTATCATTCTGATCAGTTCGAATTCCAAGACTAACACGAACATATTGTACCATAGCGAAAATGATGGAAACAACAAATTTGCTTGCTGAATTAATAGCAAACTACTCCACAGATGATTTATTAGTGAAATACTAACCATTATTCTCGTTTTATGTCTTACAATTTCAGAAAAATCTTGTGACAGCGTATAATTGACCAAATAATGAAAGGGTAGATTCAGTATGACAAATTCACTTCCGAATCTTGCACCTGGGTTTTGTAGATTTTGCGAAAACGAGGTTTTTTTTCTAGTCTTACCTTATGTAGAGTTTCACTTTCGTTTTCAGATGTTTGATGTGGTTAACGGAACGAACAATTTCACAATTTCACATATATAATATGCTTAGGATGAAGTGGTTTTTCAAATAAATTCTTTCTTCGGAATATGAGAAAAAATTATACAGTGCATTTCATTCAAAACAAGTCACCCTGGATAACTTTCGTAACAATGATTCACAGAAAAAATTGAAAAAAAAACAGGTCAACAATTATACAGGAGGCTACATTTTGAAATATTCTTTCTAGAGACAAATATGGAAGCAATAAATCGGAAAAAGAGATTTTTTATTAATTCTCGAATCAAAATCTGATGACTGGACAATGAGAACAAAAAATTTTCTATAGGAAATGTTCAAAAACGGTTTCACCAACTTCCACACGATGGTACAAACGAGCTTCCATTCTCGGGGGTTATTTCTCTGCAATGCTTCATGATATTCTTTCTCAAATCTTCTAATGTTGTTGATTCTATCTCATACACTTTATACTTCAAATGACCTTATAGAAATAAATGTACAGAAGTGAGATCCGGAGACCTTGATGGCCATTCTGTAGGACCTCTTCTACCAATCCAGCGACCAGAAAAATTATCATGCAAAAATTGTCGTACTGGAGCTGCATGATGAGGAGGTGCATCATCCTGCTGAAAAACTATTTCGTTTTCTAATAAATTTATGTCCTCCTAAATTGCCCTATTGATGCACGGTATTATTCGATTCTCCAACATATCCAAATGTTTATCACTAGTCAAATTATCATCGATAAACAAAAGGTCCTATGATGTCGACACCTGAAATTCCTGCCCAAACATTCAGTTTTGAGGTCGTTGGGTATGAACTTGACGGTATAAATGATGATTCGTATCACTCCAATATCGACAATTTTGCCGATTCACCTCTCCATTTAAACTAAATGTACTTTAATCCGAAAAACAAATTTTATACAAGGAATTCTGATGCAAGTTCATCCGTTCAGTGAGACTTTCACAAAACTCGATACGTCTATCGAAATCATCTTCGTTCAATTCAAAAACTAGTCTAATCTTATATGGATGCAATTTGTATTCATGAAGGATCCTGAAAATATTTGTACAACTGATTCCTGATTCTCGGGATAACTTAGTAAGAAATTGTGAATTTTTCATTAGTCCAACCTGCCCTAAAACTACAGTTCAAATAACTTCATCGTTGACAACTCCTGAACGGTTATGCCTTTTATTCTTAACTGATCCAGTTTCCATAAATTCGTTCAATAATTACGAAACGTATTTGTGTCGTACATTTCTTCCTGGATGATTATCATTGAAAATACGGGCAGCAGCTCTAGCACTATTTCCATTCTGGTAGTACAAACTCACTATTTCAATTCGTTCTCGAAACTGTATACTATTGGTGACGTGTTTTTTAATTTTTCCTAAAAATTATTGTACTAACATTTATTCAGGGTGGCTCGTTTTCAACTCAAATAATTTGTAGCTTCCGAACGATAAGCTTAAGACCATATGTTTTATACTTTGTTGAAATCTGCTCATCATGGAGCATCTTACATTGCGAAACAATATAGGGTAATCAATTTAAAAAAAAATGGTGACATTTTCTGGGGATGCGATAGGGGAAGTAACATCAAATCTGAATATGTCAAAATGTGTCCCCCTGTATACTATTGGTGACTTGTTTTTCATTTTTCCTGAAAATCATTGTACCAAAAGTTATTCAGGATGGCTCGTTTTGAATGGAATGCACTGTATATTTGAGATTGGTATTCTAAGATTCATTTATTTTTTCATATAGGTATACAAAATGTTGAGAATATGATTGAAGTATGGTTGTTTCCCCTATCGTCGGTTTTGCAATAGGTATCATATTTTAGTTCATCTTAAAGTTGTAGGGGTTGCATTCACCTAACCAGCGATAGTTTTTGGACTTCCAGTTGAATGTATTGGGGATGATAGATGAGAACTCATTATAAATCGTGAGCGATATCAAATTGGAATTTGTGAAGCAATGGAACGATTTTTTGTGTGTATTTTTTCACCGTGCTCGACGGCAATCGAGAGAGTGCTGATAGGCGGTCAACCCATTCTTGAACACGAGTAGGAACTTAATATACAGTATGTCACACAATATGTGGTAGATCGTTGGCCTGTGTCCAACGATGAAATTTTTTTTTAATTAAAACACCTCATTATTCTGTTTTTTAGGGTGCTAAATCCAAATATGACACTTATTAAGCCGTATCATCTACCATTTTTTTACATTTGCACATCAATATATTGAATTTTTATTTATTACAGAATTCAATAGCTTTTGTATACTAAAATGAAATTGTGAAATAATTTGTGCTGGATGTAGAAGAGTTGGCAGCACTGCTGAAACACATTTACTGTCCAGAAAAAAAAGAACATTATTGTTTTGTTCACAGCTGATGTTTTGTTTACTGTCAACCTAACCTCACTTTCTGGTTTCCAGTACATGTGGTCATTGAAATGTCTAATCGCGGTTGTAAGAACTCTGCTGACAGATTTTTTAAATTTGTGGTGGGTTTGTTATTAGAAGACATTAAAGAAACATTACATACTTTGTGAAAAAGGTTTATTTCTCATATTTTAGAATTAAACTTGGTGATCAGGATAAATCTTGAGCCCCGCATAAGGTATATTATGTTTGTGTTGGAGATCTTAGAAAATGATCAAAAAAGAAGAAAAAAGTCTTTGAGTACGCTGTTCCTATGGAATGGAGGGAATCCAGAAACCACACTGATGATTGCTACTTTTGTAGTATTAATATTACTAACCATAACTCGAAAAACAAGAAGATAATAAGCTACTTTAACCTAATTTCCGCCATCCAACCAGTAAGGCACGATGTAGATCTATACCTGTTGGCCATTCTATACATACGAAATAGATCTATGGGAACCTAGAAAAAGTGTTGAATACAATTGGCTATTCGGCTCATGGTTGGATGATATATAGTGACTTTAAAGTAACATGCATGCTTCTTGGTCAGCAAGGCGGTTTTGCCAAATTTCCATGTTTTTTGTGTGAATGGAACCGTAGAGCAAGGGATCAACATTGGTGCAGAAAGAATTGGCCTGTGAGGGAGTTTTTAAAACCCAGCGAGAATAACATTCTCCGCAAAAACCTTGTAGATCCTAAAAAACTTTTCTCATCACCTCTACATATAAAATTAGGCTTCATGGAACAGTTTGAAAAGACATTGTTTCTCTCTGTCAGAGATTTCCAAACCTTTCAGAAACCTTGAAGAAGGCGTCTTTGTAGGACCCGACATTCGAAACATGATGTTCAACGTGAACTTCGAAACCACAATGACCATACATGAAAAAAAGCTTGGGTATCATTCAAGCAAATTGTTACAAAATTCCTAGGAAATGCAAAAGACCCAGAAAATCGTACCATTGTAGCTAACATATTGAAGAATTTTACGAAACTAGGATGTTCGATGAGCCTAAAAGTCCACTTCTTGAACAGTCATCTTGATTACTTTCCGGAAAATTTGGGAGATGTTAGTGAGGAGCAGGGTGAGCGTTTTCACCAAGATATTAAATTGATGGAAAAACGTTTCCAGGGCCGCTGGAACATCAACATGATGGGTGACTAATGTTGGTCACTTCACCGTGAAGCTCAACAAGCGACTCATCGCAAGAAAAGCTACACAAGAAACTTCAAAGAAAACGGCAAAAGGAAGTATAAACCAATTCCATTTCAAGTAACTTACTGTGAATAAAAACCAAGATAGTAATTTAACATAGTGTTTTATCAATTTTACCATATACCGTACAGATTTTGATTTATATAAAAAAGTCAATTTTTCAAAAACTATGGATGATACAAAAAAACTAAGACCAGATTTGGACACACAAAAATCAGCTATTGGAGTGAACAAAGTTCTCAAAAACTTTTTTTGTTGGCCTGTGTTATTAGAAGCAGTACAGAAATTCATAAATTCAAATAAATTTCTCTGTGGAGTATATTTCTTCTAACAAAAGTATGCAGGGGCTCAGTTTTACTTGCACGATAGTATTTTTTTTTCTGGAAAACGTATTTGAAATATTTTCTTTAAACGACATTTTTTGTGGAGGACTCAATATTTTATACTGGTTTTTATGGGTCTATAACCTTCCACAATCTGAAAAAAATAAAAGATAAATCAATAGAGAATCTGCTGAAGTGTAGTAAAGGGCAAACTGAAAAGTTCACCTCGAAAAGTTACTGCGTAATATAAACTTCTGGAAAGTCCAATTAGTCAGTGACTTGTATTCATAAATTTTTGCCTACAAAGTTGAGAAAATTGAATATCAATACTGAACTTTTTTAAGTGGTTAATGTCTCGGAAAATAATCCTTTTCCATTTTCAAAACCTGTATTCACTATGGAAATCTCGCCTCAAATTGTGATATTTCTCAATTTCTTTTCGCACAAGTCAAACGAATGAAATGTCTAGATGCCACACGTGACAGTCCACATGAATACACACACAGAATTCAGTTCAACCTCTTTTCGTAGTAAAGGCAACCAGGTATGATCCATTTTCACAGAACTATTCGCAATAGACTTGTTACCTGCTAAAAGAATATATGAGCTTCTTTGGTAATGATTTTGGTTTCATTCCATCCTATGGCGTGATCACCAGATGAATTTAGAATACGCTTCTCTAACCTCGATCCTGCCATCTGTCTTCTCCTTATATATTCACTAGGAATCTTGAGGTTTCACCTATGTAACTTTTTCCACAGGAATAAGGTATATTGTAAACACAATCTTTCGTTTTTTCAACCGTATTATCGGGTTCAGTTTGTGTTGAAAGAGATCTCAATGTGTTGGTGGTTCTGAAAGTTGTTCTTACATTATACTTATACCCGATGCGTCTCAATTTCCCAGACAAACCGGGAACAAAAGGTATTATGTTAGGACTGAGGTATGTGTATTGTTGCTGTATTTGTGGTGATAGTGAGATCTGTATATGTTGTATATTGCTTTTACCAATTTCATTGAGAGCCCTTTCCACAAACTGCTCCGGATATGCGTTTTGCTCCAAAACTGTTTAAATGATAGTTATTTTCTCTTTTATATTATGGGCTGAATTGCAAACTGTCTTTGTCCTATCATACAAACATCTAACTATACCATTTTTATGCTAGCGTGGATATATCTGTTGGTATGAGTTTTCTTTCGGTATACACTCGATATACATTCGATTTTTTGATCATAACATCGAGAAAAGGAAGCTGATCATGAACTTCCCTCGCTAATGCTAATTTTATCGTGGGTTCTCTTGAGTTCAAAGAAGCTCATGGAGAAATTAGAAAACTCAAAGAATCCGCATATATTCTTTTAGCAGGTAACAAGTGTATTGCGAATATGTCTGTGGAAATGGATCATACCTGGTTGCCATTACAAAGAAAAGAGGTTGAAGACGAAAGTATAAATAAACCTTTACTGAACTGAATTCTCAAAGAAACATCCAGTGTGTGTTTTCATGTGGACTATCATGTGTGGCATCTAGACATTTCATTCGTTTGACTTGTGTCGAAAGAAATTGAGAAATATCACAATTTGAGGCGAGATTTTCATAGTAAATACAGGTTTTGAAAACGGAAAAGGATTATTTTTCGAAACGTTAATCACCTAAAAAAGCCAAGTATCAAATTATGAGCACGAGAAGTAACTCACTAATTGGACTTTCCAGTAGTTTATATTACTCAGTAACTTTTCGTGGTGAACTTTTCAGTTTGCCCTTTACTACATTTCAGCAGATTCTCTATCGATTTACTTTTTATTTTTTCAGATTGTGGAAGGTCATAAACCCAAAAAAAACTAGTATAAAATATTGAGTCCTTCACGTTTAAAGAATATTTTCCCATATATAAAATGTTTCGTCTTATTCTCCACAGAAGGTTTCCCTCGTAGGAATCCTGATCTCGGTCTAAATTTTGTGTAGTTCATGAACCATTTCACTCCTATATGCTTCCATATATAATTTCTTCAAAGACGTAAGATGTAACCTTGTTCAATTCATGCGTCCTATAATATTTTGGTTGAGTGATCGAATTATAAAATCTATAACGGCCTTTGTGGAAAGCAACCCACCTTCACAGAATCATTTGGTTGGATGGTCCGCTTGAAAGCAATCATCGGGATACTCTGTATGACTATATCGACGATACTCCCGTCTCGCATAATTTGTAGTATCAAACGAAATATTTTTATTTTCGGTTAGTTAAAATGGTCGGCGCGGCGCTTACATAAAGCTTTGGTTCTCTTTACTTGCTTTCAGGAGTTGTTTCATTTGCTGTCCCTTGTTTCAACATCGTTAAACTAAACATTCAATTTTTAAGGTAATTGTTTCATAATGAAGGACTCACTAGATGGAAAATTAATATCGATATACCGGGATGAAATAATCAGATTGATTGAAATAGAGTTTGAAATTTAAAAATTTCGTCGTTATCCGAAAACATTTTGGAGCCTTGCTAGCATAGAAATAACAACTAATGGTTACGTAGCAAACTCAACTCAGCTGGATTAAAAAAAACTCATCTGTGTAAGGTAGGTTTATCACACTGGGAACTGTATTCATTTAAAAATCATTTTTGAAGTGAAGCGGAAGCAAAGGTCAAGATTTGCTTTTCCTGTCTCCGGGATTTTATTTTTTTCCATTTCTGTCGTGTCCTAGGTTTTTATTCATTATGATATTGATATTATAATATAGGTGGTTGAGGTAATCCTTATATTTTCCACTACCGTTTATCTTCTTATTCTCCTTATCATTGGTTCCGTTTTGCTTTGAGTGACTCTCGTCATTTGCATGCTTTTGCCATAACTGAGTAAATGCAGTGGATACGACAGAATTCGTTGCATTTACTCAGTAAATGCAGTGGATACGAAAGGAACAACAACCCGAGCACCAAGCTGGGTATTGCGACAGTTACCATATCGCCTTTGAAATGCCTACCGCAGCAGTAGGCGAAACGTCAGGCATAACTGGAAAACCCGGAAAATAGCTTTCATACATTCTTTCATATTGTTTACTTCATTAATACCTATTTATACCTATAACACATTCTCTTTTGAATAACCTTCGTTTACAGTGTCACTGTTTTCCGAGTTTGAAAGCCGCGGACTTTTGGAATTTCTTTCTGACGTTTCGCTGGCACGAGTGGGTGGCTTCTTCAGAGGTTTAAGCATCATGGCTTGCTATCCGATGACTAACTTTTAGGCTTCGTAAAGCGTATTTATGCCTTGTCAGGTAATCAGTTGTATTGGTACCTGTACTTGTACCTGCACTTGT
>WOGR01003841.1:0-15394 GCA_015342045.1 Leptinotarsa lineolata | reverse complement strand
GTGATGAACTCAAATTAGATGTGATGCTTGAGTTTGAGGAAAACCCACATACATCGAGTAGACAGGCATTCACTACATTCAATGTTAGCCATACATCAATAGTAAACATATTAAAAGAAAATAAAGTGCATCCCTATAAAATGATACCTACTCAGGAGCTCATGGAAGACGATTTTGATAGAAGAACTTATTTTTGTGAGCAAATGATGGATATGTTGGATAACAATATCATCCAATTAGAAGACGTTATGTTTCTGATTAGTTCCAGTGAATACGATATGGTTTCAACAGGATGGAGTACCATCACATTACCAAGTTAATATCCGGCAATACCTCGATACATTTCCCAATTGGTGGATAGAGAGGCGAGGATCGATTGAATGGCCAGGACGATCACTTGATCTTTCCTCATTAGATTTCTTTTTATGGGGATATCTAAAGAGCAATGTGTACAAAGCTAAACCTTCAGATTTGAATGACTTAAAAGAACGAATAACGCTTGTGATAAGGTCGGTCACGCCTGATACGTTAAATAATGTTAGAAGACAGTTTTATTTGAGATTAGGATGTTGCCAAGACGTTCGCGGTGAACATTTTGAACATCTATTTCGTTAACATCCATAGTTCTGTATTCTACATATTATTACGTTTTGCATTCAATTTTAGTTTTTCAGTATATTTTATCGAATTTCGAAAGCCACATGATTTTAATTTATTTTATCTTGACTATTGCAATAAACTTGAAAGCAATAACATTTTTAAATAGAGAATGAAGATACCTTTCAAACGATATATCACAAACCTATACTTCCTATTCAAAAAATTGGGGGTTGTACCTGTCAGTCGAAGGGGGTTGAAGGTAGGGGTGAAATTTTAACGTTGAAGAATGTCAAATTATTATTTGAATTTGATGTATTTCGGGATTTTTTTTAATATGTACAGTAACCGAAATAATGAATTTATTGCATTTGGATTTTACACACTGTATAATGAAAACGCTACAATTTTATTCTCAAACTGGACTCAGAATTTTGGATGTAAACACCCACTATATTTTCACTCAATTTTTATACGCTATGACATATGACAGACTTCAGAGATATCCATAAAATACCTTTCAAAGATATTTAAGAACATAGCCCCAATTCTCAAATCAAGTCAAGATTTACTCATAATTTTTGATACATGAATGTATATGACATGTCACATTTTCCAAAATATTTTTGATATAATACCACTTATATTATTCACAACAGATGACATATTATTTTCATACTCTTCTAGGGAGTAAAAACAACTTGTTACTAGAAAGTCTTTGACTGTTCTTCTGAATTTGAGAAAATTTGTTTCACTCCTGATGCTCTGTGGTAATAAGTTAAAATATATTGCCCCGGCATAAAGTGGCGAACCTTTGTCTTCGTTACGGTTTATTTTTTCCTGGTGGAAGTCGTTTCTCTGTTCCATTTGATGAGAGTGAATTTCCTCATTTCGTGTTAGCAAATGGGAATTTGTATGAACGTAGCTTGATTTTTTTTAGAGATTAAATACGTGGTAATGTGAACATTTTTTGTCTTGGAATGTTTTCTTACAAGATTCTCTGTATTAGTCTAATTAGTCCAACATTTCTGGTGAATGTCCCCAAATGGAAATATATTATTGAGCTTAGAATACGCTAGGGCTAGGCCATATTATAGATCCAAGAGAGCGTCTTAATAATTGATTTCAATATTAGGACAGCAAAATACGTTTTTTTCAAAGAAGTGCACAATTATTCGATGTGATTATTGAAAGACAATTCATTGTCAAGTTGTGTTTTAAGGAATTTTGTATATTCTGTTGTTTTGAAACCTAGATTTATTAGGAGAGGGCGCTGGTACCTACTTGAAAATTTAATGAATGTTGTTTTATCTTTATTATGTATCAAATGAATATTTATACACTAACATTCGAATTCACTGATTACTTATTTCGTTTTCTTTTCAATTTATTTTAGATCTGGGGACGACATAATGATTGTTGTGTCATCGGCATACACGAAATCTTTCTTTTAAATTACGGAAACAACTTTAAATTTTGCTGGAACTTTTGCTTATCCTTTATATTAATTTATTGTGAATTAATTATTGGTCAGGAATTATCTCAGGAAACTGATGGATGTAGATGACTATTTCTCATGAAAAATGAGAAATAAAACTTTCTATGTCTTTTATCACTTGTATTTGTACTAACGTTATTGCAGTTTCGTCCTATGAAGACATTCAGGTTAGGTCAAAAGTGAGTTGGTCTATTCGACCCTCCACCGCAACTCGCAAGGGGTTATTGTGTATTCAAACTCGACCAAATAAACCCAGCTTTCTGACGAAGCCTAATAGTTTGTATGATGAGTGATCTTTCAGGTCAGATGGTAAGAGTGTGATTATACCAAACTCTGAAAACCTGATTTGGTCCACGGCGGGGCAGGCACAAAGTATATGCTCTGCTGTTCCATCATATTCCAAACAGAGGCGACATACACTGTCTTCTGACAGTCCGAGTCTCTGCATATAATGATTCGGACCACAGTGACCTGCAAGGAGGCCTGTTAGACATCGTAGTCCATCTCTAACATAGTCCAGCAACTGTTGGTTTCGAACTTCGAAGAGTGAATGAACGCCTTGGAGTGAGTCAATGCTGGAAGATTTTGCCAGAAGTCTTTAAAACTTCTTGCCATACAGGTGTTTATTTGGCAAAGCCTAAAGCAATGCCAATGACAGGTTGTGGTCTGATGTAGCTACTTGCAGCATCCTCTTTTGCGTGGGAGTCAACAGCATCGTTGCCTTCCAGGTCAGTGTGGCCAGGAATCCAGACCAGAGATAATTTGTTAAGTCTTCCTGTTGAGAGTCGTTTTTGGCCATTTACTACCAATTTAGACATTGCTCGGTAGAATCCAAGAGCTTCCAACGCCGCTTGACTGCCTGAGAATATTTTTATTGACTTGTGTGTGAGGTTGGATTCTACCAATCTTTCCGAACACAATTCAATAGCAAATATTTCCGCTTGGAATACAGTCGCATAGGTCCCTAGGCAAGTTGATATCTCTGTGTTCGGAACTAACGAGAGCAAAACATATCGTTTGAATTGACGTCCTGGCGCATCTTAAGGAGGGAAGTTGTATCAGGTTGTTTCAAAAGTTTTGTCCGTTTTTATGAGTTTAATTCAAACTGTAATATCTCAGTGTATATTTATTCAATTCAATAAAAGTAAGCGTATTTTAAATCAGTGCACTTCTACCAACTGAACACAAGTATATTAATTTCGTCAGCATAACACTTGTGTGCTTGGAATTCGATTGAGTCGACGAAGCCCGTTTTTGCCTGGTCCTGATTAGCGAAGACTCTACAAGTTATAAAGTTATTGAAGTTCTTGAAAATATGGTAGTCGATTGGCGAAAGGTCTGGGGAGTATGGTGGGTGAGGTAGAACGTTGATGCACAATTCCTTTAAATTTTTGGACGGTGATTTTTGAAACGTGTGGACGAGCGTTGTCGCAGAGCAGGATCGGACCTCTTCTGTTGACCAGTGCTGGCTGCTGCTGACGCAATTTTTTGTACATTTCGTCGATTTCCTTATAATAGGACTCTACTTTGAGGGTTTCGCCCGGTTGCAAAAAGTTATAGTGATTCACACCAGCGGCTCACCACCAACCATAGTCTTTTTTGGTGAGTTTTCGCTTCCGAGAAGTGCCTGGGTGGCTCATCGGTGTCCAACCACTGCCCTGAATGTCTCCTGTGATCGTAGATGATCCACTTTTCGCCGCTCAGTTCTTCTGCCATCACACGCACCGTTTGTGATAGGTCAGTCTCCACCAGGGTCCTCAAATCCTAGTTTTTTTTACGAACAAAACACAAGCACTACAGGGAACTCCTTAAGGCGCTTTGAGAGCAGTGCCTGTGCACATTGGATTTGAATCGCTGGAGATTAAATCCATTTGGAAAAACATTCTTCCTGAGAACGTTTCTCAACATAAATCCCCTTCTGACAAAATTTGTTCAATGTATAATAAATACTCAAAGATCCTTAGGTTTATTATCTTTGAGGTATCATATGCAAAACTTGAATCTAGCCTAAGAGAAATTATCGAATCCTGATTCTGCTGACGAGTGTGAACGTTTTCTATACAGTTCCCTGCATTCATATCAGTTCATTTGGTTTTTGTATTCACATTATTTTCAATATTAGTTCCATTATTGTAATTTGATATTCGTATTTTTCCTCGTTCTGCAAAATATTTTCATCACTTCTATATTCAAAAATTATACTTGGAGCTATTAAAAAACATATTACTATTCTATGCTAGCCTCTCTCTTCAGAAATATATGGGGAGGAGGTGGATCTAGAGGAATATCCATGGCACCACAGAGAGCCAGACAGAGCCTTTCTCTGAAAACCAGAGAGCTTCGCCTGAGCCGTTTTCATGGAACCATGGGGATACAAAACTAAACACCTTCATGAAGCACATCAACAGCCATCTTTCATCACCTTCACAATGGAGGAGAAGGTCCACAACAAACATTCTTAGACGTATTGGTGAAGAGGATTGTGGGAAACATCTGTATACCGAAAATCCACTCACACGGACAAGTTTCTGAATTACGAATCCAAACACCATAAATCTACCAAAAATATTGCGTGAATACTCCCAATTCATATATGCAATATTTTCGTAATAAACTGACTGAATAGTTATTTTCAGTGAAACATTCAGAATATTTCAAATTATGCCGAAGGAGCTCACTAAAATTTGGCGGAGTCGCTGGAAAATATTGTACCTATACATGGCGGACATACCTAGTTCCCTCTTGACTTTTGAGAAGTATCATGTTTGATAAGAAATACAATAGTGTTGAATCACTCGTCGCCGAGAAAGCGCTACCAACTTTTTTTCAACTAGAAAGGGGGTTTTATGATTGATAGGTTTTTCAATTCTCTATCCAATATTGTCGGAATCGAATCACCCCTTCCCAAATAAAAGGCATGGCCAGCGGCCATGGAACCATATTGTTGGCATGTTGATGACAAGTTCGTGGTACGGCAAGATGGTGAAGAGATACTGAAGGATTTTCTATTATGACTAGACTTTCCCGACCGAAAAATCCAATTCACAATGGAACAACTAACCCAGGGGACTCTAGCCTTCTTGGGTGTTCTTGTGAACAGATGTGGAGGTGTTACATTGGGCCACAGAGTGTACAGAAAACCAACACAGATAGGCAGGTACCTGAAGAAAAACCCTAACTACCAGCCACAACAATAACACAACAACAGTCGTTTTGCTATCAGTGATATCAAAAATCATGGAGACATGGCAGACATTTGAACTATGTTACATGTCACACATAATGGCATCAATAGTTCTTTCAAACGAATAAAAAAAAATTCGGTGATATCTCACACACATTTTGTTTTATTTGAATTCAAAGATAGGAAGCGCTCGATAAAAGATCCTATACTTTTTGAAAATAATCGATCCCCTTAAATCAGAACGATGACGTGAAAAACATTTCACTTTGCTTAATTTGACGGAATTTTGCATATACACCAGCGTTCCGAAGATGTTCGGAATTGCATTCGAAACAACAGAGATATGAAAGTGGATTCACGAAAAGTTTGACATACTGCATGTGACGCAACATTTAAATTTTGTAATTTGTTGATTTTAAGTTCTTGATTATTTTTCGATTAATGTTCAAACCTGATGTTTTTTCAAAAAATATTTCGATATGTCAACAACGATAGATTTTTCGAAGATTTTGCTTTATGACTACTAATTCTGAACACAATAGCGATAGCAAGATAAAAATCCTAAAATGTTGAACTGTAATATAATAACTGAGGTAACAACAAAGGGCAGAAACGCTTTCAAATCAGAAATTATGAAATGAGTCCGATATTTGAAGACACAAAACTAGTTTCTGTAATGCAAATATAAAATACCCCAAATACTTTTGTCGCGAGGAAATTGGGTTGTGTGAAAACAAACGTAGAAACTTTTTCACACGAGACTTATCACTTTTATAAAAAATTACTCACTTGCACATAAAAGCGATAATATCAGCTGCCCTTCCGGATCCATCACAAATCACAACAGGTACAGGAGGTTCATCGGTAACGTACTCCAAAACAGCACGAATTGTGTTTGTACCGCCTTCTATCACCAGACATACTAATGGTATTGGACTTTGAGTAACTGAAATATTGTTTCGTTAATTACAGTCAAGGCGAATATAATCAATTTTATTAAATATATGGGAGCAGATCACTAGGGTTCACATGTCATATAGTTTTATTTACAAGAGGAAGCAGAGATACGTTTTAAATAATTTATCATGAAACAAATGAAAAAGTTCCGAAAATTAAAGTTTAATGACTTCATTCAAGTCCTGACATGTAAATAAAAAATCGGATGGTATAACTGATCACCTGATGGTATATTGCGATATTGATTTCGAAGGTGAATATACCCATGATGACTTGATTTTTTATAGAAATTTTAGGAATTTCAATCATGAACTTCTTTCCTAAGATGCTGATAACTTACTATGGGGTAATATTGTGACTATGCAAGATATTAATTCTAAAGTAAACTTTCTCAATCAGTGCTTTTTGACAAACATGCTCCTATTTGCACTGTGAACAGAAAACATAAAGCACCCCCGTATATAACTTATAATATCAAATTGATGATGAAAACCCGTGATAGAGCTCATGGCAAATATCTTAAAGAATAGACAGCAGCAGCCAGACAGTACTTTATGTTCAGAACAAAAATAAAAACAACTCAAAAATAACATGGAGAAATCTTGCAGATTGGAGTGTTACTACAAAATCATCCCCGCAAACCAATAGCCTGCCAATTGAACTACGTAAACCTAAAGAAATCAATGACTATTTTTTAAACGTGACTGAACATTCAATAGTAGGTAAATAATGAGACTCTTTCATTCTACAATAGTAATAAATTGAACTCTTCTTTGAACTTTTCCCTTACCGATATATGTAATGACGATATTAGGACTGCTATCAAAGAAATAAAATGTAATGTTTTAAGCATTGACAATATAAATATCAAGAAGATTTCTTTAGTGATACCACAAAGTATTGATGAAGTTAAACGTTTTTTTAACGAGTCCATCAGGTATTTTTCCAGATATTTGGAAGGTTGCTAATATAATTCCAATTCCGAAAAAGAAGGCATCTACTACTTTCAGTGACCTGCGCCCTATCAGCATTCTGCCCTCATTCTCTAAAATATTCGAGAAATTTTTTCCCGTCAAGTAAGTAAGAGCTTCTCTGGAAGAAAATCGAATACTCCCGTACAAGCAGTCTGGGTTCCGCAAAAAACAAGGAACACAGACTGTCTTCTTGAAAGTAATCAACGATCTGCGAGAACCAGAGATGAATCAGAAGTCACCATTTTAGTATTGCTTGATCAAAGTGAAGCTTCCGATTTGATCATCGGCAAACTCAAGTTCATAGGATTCGATGACAATTCTCTTAAACGGATGACCAGCTGGACGATTACTCATGGTCATCCCTAAAAGAAATCATCTCTGGTGTTCCGCAGTGAAGCATTCTAGGGCCATTGATGTTAACTATATTTATTTTTGATTACCCCACTTCCTTATCACATTGTCAGGTACATCTATACGCAGATGATATACAGTTTTACTTGTCTTCTCATAACACTGATACAGAAAGATGCGTAGCCAATATAAACTCAGATTTGCATGAAACATTCCTATACTAGTAAAATCATGGATTGAAAATCAATTTAAATAAAACTTTATGCATAGGATCTCAAGGACAAAAGTTGAAACTCAAAGAAACTTTAGGCTCACTCTTGATAACGCAGACATTGACTGGGTAGACAGTGCTAAAAATCTTGGCGTAACCATAGATAGCTCTTTGTCTTATCATAAACATGTGAAAAACATTTTTGCAGTATCATTTCTCAAACTCAAATTGCTGTATAAATTCAAGTATCAGTTATCTGAGGGCTAGTTGAACCTCTTATTTACCTCCATATCGAGTATTGTTGTTCGTTGTATTACAATTTTTTGCCGCAATATAACAAGCTGAAGTTACAAAGCAAACAAAATGCTTGCATGCGATTCGTATGCTACGTACCATATGGTGAAGACATCGCTCCATTTTTGCTAAAACGAAGGAGCTGAATGTGACGTACATAGAGTCCAATATTTGATATATATTTTTTTTAAGTTGCTTCATACTAAAACTCCTAGTTATTTATATAGTTCATTAAGAAGGAATTCTGACATATATGATCAATTTGAGAATTAACTCATTCAACATACCTAGGCATTGTACTTCCAAATTTGAAGGATGTTTTCCTTATATTGCCCCTTATTATCTGAATAAAATTTTACCATTTTTACACCACAATATTCATCAATTCAAGAAAGAAATGAAATCACAGCTGCTTAATGATCAGCGATAATTCAAGATTCAATGTATGGTATTGGAATGAAATCGTTAAACTGGCCAATAGTATGTTGAGAATATTGATAGTTATAAGACCCTAGATGATTGTATTAGTTTTTTTTCTCTTCTCATTGTTATAATAGTAAATAAGTATTTTTATCTTATCATTATTTTCTTGCACACACTATATAATTTTTGGGAGGGGTGGAAGATAGCATCTGGTTGACCCTTTTCCTTTCATGTATAAAAATGTACTTTTTATGCATAATAAACGATTTTATTATTATTATTTTACGAATATTTTAAAAAAGTTATATCACTTAAGTAAAGTGTTTTTCAAGATATGCTGGATTGGTATTTTACTCATGAACCAAAATGAAACTGTAAGTAAGTACTCGACATGTACGAGGGTGGTCTGAAAAGTTTTCGACCTAACAAAGATACAAGACATTTTTTCAATATTTTTTATTTTTCAACATAGTCCCATTTCAACACTACACACTTCCCCCAGCGATGCTCACATCTCTGTAACCCGTCCAAATAGTACTCGGCGTTTTTCTCGGCAAAATAATTGTTCACGAAGGTGATTGCCTCTTCAATTGACGAAAATCTCTGTCCTCCGAGTGCAATTTTCAGATGAGGGAACAAAAAGAAGTCGCTTGGGGCTAGACCTGATGAGTAAGGCGGATGGTCAAGCAGTTTAAACCATAATTTGTGGATTTTCGCCATGGTAATCGCTGAGGTGTGAGAGGGTGCGTTGTCTTGGTATCACAGGATTTTCTTTTTCGGCAAATGTGGCCGCTTTTCTTCAAGTTCTGCCTTCAGCTCGTCAAATAATGATGCGAAGTAGGCTCCTGTAATGGTTTTTCCTTTTTGAAGATAATCGATTTAAATAACTCCAGGACTATTCCAAAAAACAGTCGCCAACAGTTTCCCAGCCGAAAAAACTGTTTTTGCTTTCTCGGAGCCGGTCCCCTTTG
Organism: Leptinotarsa lineolata; assembly: GCA_015342045.1. Lineage (NCBI taxonomy): Eukaryota > Metazoa > Arthropoda > Insecta > Coleoptera > Chrysomelidae > Leptinotarsa > Leptinotarsa lineolata. Next base: position 5,934 of record WOGR01003841.1, on the reverse strand, counting down.
TGCAGTCCACTGTATGGACTATATTTTTGTTTCGGGCTTATGATGGTTTATCCAAGTTTCATCTACAGTAATTATACGGCGCCAAAACTCGGATTTATTATGCGTAAACTGCGCCAACAGAGCGTTGGAAACATCCATTCGAACGTGTTATTGGTCTAACGTGAGCAACCGCGGCATCCAACGCGCGGACAGCTTCCTCATGCCTAAATGTTGATTTAATATGTGACAAACACATTCTTTTGACATTTTCATAACCTCCGCAATCTCTCTTACTTTAATTCGGCGGTCGTCTAGCACCATTTGATGAACTTTGCGGTAGTTGCAGTTTTTGGACATTCAGAACGTTCATCGTCTCTCAAGCTCTCAAGGCCACGTTCAAATTCGGCAGCCCAATATTTCACTGTGATAAATGATGGTGCAGAGTCTCCATACACTGAGACCAACATATTTAATGACAGCTCGATTCTCGATTTTGTCCATTTTTATAAAAAAACTAACATCAACTCACTCAAATGACTGCTACATAACTGCGCGTCCAAAATGGCTAAAACTTTGGTGAGTAACTGTCAACAGATGAGCAACGAAATTCACTAGCTTTTATTTACGAGTACTGCTATCTTCTTGTTCAGGTCGGAAACTTTTCAGAACACCCTCGTATTGAAGTAAATTGTTAGACCATTTCCAAACTGTATTCGATAAGTACCTATTATTGCAATTTGTACATATAATTTTGAACTTTGGTTGACATTTTGATACAACAGATAACAAAAAACTAGTAGAGATAATGACTTTTCTCTGAATTTGATAGGATATATTTTGAAAAACCGATAATCCGGAATATCGAAATGCCTATTTTGGGTACCGTTCAGTATAAGGACTCTTGCCCATGATACTCGAGAAGCTCTACACCCTGTTGTGTTTGCAGTTTCTAGCTAAAATATCAGTTCGGTATATCTCTGAAAATACTGAAGGTATAACAGAGGAAGAGCTGCAATAGTTTTATCTCTGGTAATTTACCCCAACGAGGGGTAGATGTTATCATGGAAATCTCAGAAGGAAAGGCTTACATTAGGAATAATGGATTTCAAGTTATTATCTAGATCAAAATTATTGAGTTTTTTTCCAGTAAAATTGAATACAAGATTGGATGGTACCGTTTCAATTCTTGCGGCAAAGGAAGAAAGTTCGTTTGATTTTCATTTTTTTAAATTTCAAAAAATAGAACATATGGAACCTACTTATGAATCGTTGAAATTGACTAACATGCTGCTATGATTTGCCTTTCAAAATCGTAAGAATAAGGACATTTGAGTATTTATGAGCATATTCAATACGAGCATTTTTGAAAGTAAACAATTTAAGAGGTTACCAACCAAAGTTTAAGGGAATACAGGCCAATGAGTTGCTTCATTTCTAGTGAAACATCTATCCAGAATTCTCTGGCTTGGCATTGTCGTACGGAAGAAAAATAATCACCTGGATAATCATCCTAGTGAACATATTGGATATCATTCCTGAAACTAAATGATGTTTTCCACCAATTTGAGGTTTTACCCCGTTTTCTTGAAGAAACAGGGATCAATAATGATATTTTCAAGAATACTGGCGCAAACATTATTTGTTAGAAAATATGTTAGTAGTAGAGAAAGAATAAGTTCTTCTAATACTGCTACATTTGGCGTTCCTCAAGGATCTGTTTTGGGCGGGTTCATTTTTATCCTAATTCCTAATCCAATTCAGATTTGCTAGGAAAAATAAAAATAGTTTCTGATGATACATATACAATATGAATGCGGTAATTTCAGTAAGAATATTTCTGGCCAATTATTAGAAAAGAACTACCCACATATAATTATTTATTACTTACATGGATATAGCCTTTGCTTCGATATGTATTTCTCCAATTTTCGCCTGAGTATAATTTCGGCGCCATATTTTCCCACAGTTCCGTTATCGACTAGAAGAAAATAGGCGTGTCTATTGTTTAAAGCTGCGTTTTTGGATCTGAAAAAGGAAGAATACCGAGTTAGTACCACGTCAAAATTGCTGTTTCAGTCGACAAAGCAAATGTATCCAAAAAAATTCTTGTATTTTATTTACTGATTGCTACGATAAACATATAAAAATTTCCAACCGACGAATAAAGTGCATAACTCAAAGTTATAAACATTAACATCGAGGAACTCGTGTAGTGTAAATCGTGTTTGCACAGTGAGTGGATCAATTTTTCTATGTGGTGAACTGTAAGTTATCTGTTTTTGAAAATGTATACGACCGGTAAACTGAAAAACAAGCTTCTCAGTGGGCAAAGCAGATAAATTGTATATTAAGATTTATGCAAGTGGAAGCAACGGCATATGGAATAAGACCTCCTTTTGCGATGATAAGAAGTAATAGTAGTAATGAGTAAAATTGTAACCAATATTGTAATATTAAATCAGAGATAAAAAGAGAAAATGGTGAGAAGAAGTCATTTTCAGCTCCAAATGAAAGGATATGTATAAAAAATTACAAAATTGTGATGGATGATGTTGATTTGTCAATTTTACACAGATGCATAATCAATTCCCTCATCAAAGTGAAACGAATTCCTACGCTTGCAGAAATTCATAAATCTATCATCTGAGATATTGACTATCAGGGTAGCGGCGAGTTTTTGCGAAAAGTGAATTATAACAGGATAATATTGATGGAACGCCAGTCTATAGAGAATTTCGACCATTCATCAATATTTATGAAACATATATTCACTATTCACGTACCAAAAATGTCGGAATGAGCATACCATGGAAGATCTGAAAAAACCTGAAGCGTTTTATGGCGCGCATGTATTCAAAACGTATTCGTCTGTGATTCAAACACATTCATTCTGGCGTTGAAACGATGACGTCACATCAACTATGATTTGAAACGTATTCATGATCATTCAAAACTAGCGTGAGGTTGGTTTTGAAACGGAATTTGACGTTACATTACGTCAGTTGTCAGTTTCTGCTTTATTTTGATCGTTACACTTTATAAAGTGCTTAAATTTTTTCTATCAAAAACATTGTAAAGATGTACAAAATAACGCTGGAGAATTATTAATCGCACAAATCCGATTCTAATTGAGGTTACAGGAAATTGAAAAGTTTGTTTTTGTTATTGAATTTCACATCTGACACAAATTGAATCATTCCATTCTGGCGAATCTAATTATTGATGACGTGACTACGAATCATTTTTGAATACATGCTCGAATACGATCAAACGCCAGAAAACACCTATGGATCGATGAAAATATGATATGCGACTTCAAGGGTGCGTTCCATTGAGCACTCACGACTACCACGCTCATGACCGCAGTTTTTCCCGTTCCACTTGCTTGCGAGCGTTAGTGTCGTAAACTCAAGCGGAATGGATTTTGGAGTGTTTTGGGCGTTCATGTGAACATTACAAATATCGAGGTTGAAAAAATGAAGTATAAGCTTTAATGAGGTTACGTAAGCTTTAACAATAAGTTTTAATAATTTCAAGTTAACTTTACTTTTATTAAAAAAGAAGTATAACCTAATTTTTCATATATAATTCCAATGAAGTTGTTGAAGAAATTGAATTTGAATGTAATCAAAATGTCTTTTACGGCAATTAGAGATTTGTTCAGATGGAGAGTGAAATGCAACTTTACAAAATCATAATCGTGAAAACCGAAAACTTTGGCCACGTATTATTGATTAATGAGAATATATTTTATCGTTATTCGGATGAAGAATTCTAAAGTCATTTCAGGTACACGATTTTCCATCACATATTTCATTGTACATTTTCGAAATGTCATGTCTAATTGAACACTTGGATTAGATTGTACTCTAAATTTATGCTACTCTTGAATTTACTTCATTATGTGTAAGTAATTATTCCATTGATGAGATTCAATAATGGAATAAGTTGAGAAATTAGAAATGAATTACGAATGAGAGCATTTATTTCATATTTCAAAAATTGCGGTCGGAGTGGTTGGGATAAAGACTAGAAGGGGACCAGGTATGTAAAAAAATCCATAAGGCCACCTGAAAAGAAAGCAAAGCTATAAAATTTATAGATTTAAAGAAACAGAAATGAGTGAAAAACTAGGTGCTGGTGGCACTGATTCGAGCAAAACTGATGCGCCCCCGTACGAAAATTTCTGTCAACTAATGACAGGAGAAAATTGGCCAAATGCGCCCGAGAGAAAAGAAACGACGATATTATTGTTCTCCGATCACGACCATAAAATAGTAATTAATTGTTTACTATTCTGTGTCATGACAGAGAACGGTTGAGCCATCGACATAACCTTTGACCGTCTGCAAAATCGCATATTTGTGATATGGCTACTCCTGTTTCTACCACTGGAGAAGGTGAATATGGATATGGAAGGAAAATTAAACAGGAGGCAGAATCTTTTGTCGAAAAAAATGAAACTGGCAACTCTGATGAAATATGTGATGCAATTCAAGTGATTACCTCAAGGAATGAATTTTATCCAGAACAGATGAAAAGTGAAGATATTGATGTTGTTTATCATGATCTGAAATCTGAATGTGTGGAAGAAATGAAGGAAGGCTTATATTTTGAGGTGTGTGAAGAAAATGTACTTAGTACAAGGGCTTTGTTCAGCCCTGATACTTCAAAAGGCATCTGTAATTCTCAATGCCACAATGAGTCTAATGCTATGCAAGGTGAGGATATGTATTAGAATTTGAAACCACATAGCTTACATATTTTTTATTAAAAGTTCGGGAAGAAGGAACATGGACTTTTAATAGTCATGAAAAATATGCTAGAAGCCTCAAGGAAAGTTGTATCTGAGTTATCGATATTGATGTACTTGTTGACAATCACAAATCTATTATAAAAACCCATTTTTTGTGTGTATACGAAGAATATTGGGCTTTACGCACTACATGGAAGACAGACTAGTGAAATAGCCACAGTTGAATATTATCAAGTAGCATAGATGTAACTGTAGGAGTTCCTCAAGGTTCTGTCCTGGGACCACTATTATTTAACTACATAAATGACTTGTTTGAGTTTTTTTCTGAATGTCATAACCATGTTTGCCGATGCTTCGGAAAAAATGAAGCGGAGTTACCAAAAAAAATAAATGCATCAGTAGATAAAGTCAGTGCTTGGAATCAACACAACAAACTAATTCTAAGTAAATTGAAAAGTATTTCACTGAAATCATTTATTGGGAGAGATTTTAGCAGTGTTTCATGCACAAGAAAGGTTATTTCATCAGTAAGTTAGCAAAGTTGTTTTTTTGGAATGTCTCTTGACAAAATTCTAAACTGTAGCGGTTATATACCAAAAGTTTTTAACAAATTTAAATCTGCATATTATTCAATGAAATAATTGAAAACTACTCTAGAATAAATTGGCTTATTCTCACATGAGCTTCAATACCATGTCTTGGGAACGTGCCAGGGAGTTCCCTGGAGTTTTTACTGCACAGAAAAGACCAATGAGATTGATATTGAATATGGGTTTTGAGATAGTTTTAGACCAATTTTCCTGAAAGAGGCTGTCACTTCGACTTGAAATATTTATAGATTTTTCACAAATTCTGATATTCTTGCTAGAGACATCTGCCACGGAAGCTTGTTGCAAGTTCCTCCACAAGAAACGGTTCATTTCAGATGCTCCTCATTATACCATGCAATAACTTGCTGTCATCTATGGGGAAACCAATAGAGACAGAGATAATTGTTGATTTTTGTATGTATATCCAGAAAAGGCACAGATAAAAATGTGGAAAGCTTTTTTTTAAGGTCAATTAGTACTAGTGAAAATTAAGTCATCTGAAAAATCTCTTCAAATTTGATTCCCAAGACCAAGGCATGCCAACAGAAAATTTAAAAAAGTACTTGGTATGGATATGTTGAAAAATGTATGTTTTGTGACATGAATGAG
>WOGR01003840.1:0-15394 GCA_015342045.1 Leptinotarsa lineolata | reverse complement strand
TTATTATACTCAATAATTTTGTATCAATTTTAAAATCCTAAATCGACTCATTCATTGACTGTTAGGTGGAACGACGTTCGCCGGGTCTGCTAGTTCGCTATAAATTAAACGGTGATGAAGATCATGATATTGATGAAGTTAGTCTTCAGACGTTGATTCAAATCTTTTCCTAATGACGACAACAGATTCATTCCAAACAGAGCTACCGATTCCACCTCACAGATTTAAAACTGTCAAAAAAATATCAAACCCCTGCGTACCCAGAGCGATATCAAATTGAAAAATCGAATGAATCCGAGTTCTGAATATTGCCGCATACGAAGCTATTTGTTGTGGAATTCGGGTAAAATGGGACCCAGGCCGAACACTTTCACCGAATTACAATATATTTGGCGTCGTAAAGAACGGATACGATTGTCTAGGTGCAATCCAACAAATCAAATTACGTCAGTCCCCCATCGATCCGATATAAAATGGGATTATAGGAAAAGCTTTCTGCGAAATAGGATATAAATTCCAGTTGTGAAATTATTCAGCGTCGAAAGACATTACCGATATTTCAAATTTGTTGACAGACCTTATCAACTTGATTTTATGTTTCCGTAAATACACTTTTTGTGGAAATCATCCCCTATTCAGCGAGGATGAAATGCGTTCCATTAAATCAACTAATTGATGGAAAATGCTCCAGATTTGAAATTGAGAGCACGGCTATTAGTCCAGGTTGATTTGATGTTTGCACGAAGAGAACAGATACCACGCGTCTGTTACGAAATTATCAGGTTCTGTCGATAGAAAATGTATTGTTTTCACGTTGTTGATAACTTTTTTATTTAAAAGTGATGTAACTGCCCGGAATAGGACTTTTTTTGTAGAGCAAGAGACAACGTCATCATCCTCAAAGGTTTTCAGCTGGAAGAGTCAATCTCAGAAGAAAGGACCAAACACTTATTGGAACGAGCCAGGACTCTGATGAGGTCTCGAAATAGCCACGACTTCTGTAAGAGGTCTACATGCTACAGAATGACCAAATGATTTAAAGAAATCAAAATGGAAACCTTGTAGGAGGGGGATGCAACAATTTTCGTCAAAAAATTAGTCGAGACATGGTGAATACCCACAATTGGATGTGATGGAGTATAGTCAGAAAATCTTGTTCAATTGAAGATCAGAAATGAGACAATCACGAAGTCAACATTATCATCAACCTGAGTTACCACCTAACTCAACCTAACTTGACCCAACCTCACCTAACATAACCCAACTAACGTAACCCCCTCCAACCTAACCTAACCTAACATAACCTTACCAAACCCAACCTGACCCAACCTCACCTAACTCAACCTAACCTTTCATTCATTTTTTTTTGGTGGGGTGGAAATTCTCATAGGACAATTCGCCCTACCGCAGGCCAGGATCGCTCAGAATGAGCTCACTTCAGCTAGTGTTTGTAATATTTTCTTGCCGATACTCCATTTCAGAGGGGATTCCATCCATGCAGGGCATTTCACGATGGCGTTGTTATCATGCGATGAAAGTTCCCTCTGGGACATGTCGTCACAGTGTGTGCCACATCGTCGGTTCCATTGCAATCTGCAATGTTTTTCCAATCTTTTTCTTATATTTGTTGAAAGAATCTATACCCTTTGCCAACTTGGGTAGGTCTATAGATGATTTTCTCATGCGTACAGTCGATCCACGCAAGATTATTATCGTCCTTTTTCTGGCTCGTGTCCTCTTTATTTCCGCATATTCTTCTTCCACCCCGCTCATGAACCGTTTCTCGCCAGCTAGGAGGTCAATAGGTTGTATTCCCTTGATCATCTGAAGCGCCTCGGGGTAAATAGTCCGATAGGGGCTGGCTATCCTTGAGAGAGAATTTTTAGGTACTATATGTTTCTATATTTGGCAATTTCAATGATACTATGCTAGACTGCGTCCTCATGAAGGATGCTCGATTGCGCAATACTCTATTTAAAATTGCTTTCTTCGCCCAAGTGGGTTCTATGACTCCAGGCATCAGGCTCGTGAGCAACTCAGCTTTTCTTTTGCTTTCTCAGTAACCTCGACGATATGCGGGCTGAATGACAGCTTGTCATCCAATACTATGGAAAGATATTTCAGCCTCCTTTTAGGGATGATTTTTTTCTCCATCTATTGTAAAAAACCCCTCCGACCTAGCTCTGGGACCGCTCATTATAACTGCTCCACTTTTTTCTGATTCCGCCTAAGCCATTTTCCAATATTAGGAAGAATGGCCATTATGTCATCGGCGGATCCCTCTAATTCTACTCCGGTTGTCTACTTCTCAAAATAGGATCGTAGAAGAGTTCCATAATATCGCTCCTAGCACCAATCATTGAGGGATTCCTGTAGTGGTTTCAATTATGTCTTTCTCGTCGTTCAATAGGTTGGTACTCTTTTTGCCTTTGTTCCTCTCAATACTCTCAATATAAGTGACCAAGGTGCAGAGTTGAAGGCATTTCTTACGTCAATAGCCACCAATGCGCACCATCTCTTGCCCGTTCCTTTCCTTTTGGCTTCTCTAACCTTTTCCACTACGTGATTAATGGTAGACATTGTGAAGGATTCTTTCCTGAATACATATCGGTTCTGAGCTAGAATTCCATTGGTTCCTATTTCTTTATTTATCCCCTTCTTCAGCAGTGTTTTGTAAAGCTTGGTCAGTGTATTTATGAGGTATAGAGGCTTGCATGCTGTGGAAGATTCGAACAGCTTTCTAGATTTGTATATTAGCACTAGCACAGCAGCTCATTCATCACTCCGAAAACATATTTGGGTGCTTCTTCAACTAGAGCAACGACCGCCTCTGGTGGGATACCGTCGAGTCCTGGGGCTTTTCTGGCTTTCAACCTGTCGCCTGCAACTATCACTTCCACCATAGAGAATGGTTCCGCGTTGGTGACCGTACATTCTGGCCTCACCTCGTCGTTTTGGGAGAGAGACAGTTTCTGGATTAGATCTTTCATCCTATCTTTCGTTGAACGAAACAGAGGGGGGGCGCTTTTGAGGCGTTTCATTGAAATTTGGTAGCCTTCTCCTCAGATATCGGAGTATAGCTTCTCACATAAATTTTGCCACTGTTTTCGTTTTTGCTTATTGATGAGGTGCCTGAGTTCCATTTTTTCCTCTTAGAAATCCATAGTCGTTGCTTCCCTATTTCGTGGATCATTTCCCCTTTGCCAGTCTAGTAAATTGCCTCCCTAATTTCATACATTTTTCCACTGGGTTTGCTATCACATCTGTCCACCAGTATGGTTTGAACGAGTTTTTGGTGGATCTGCAGGACCGCTCATGGATTTACCGTATGCTTCTTCAACAATTTTTGTGCAGATTCCTTCAGATGCAGCATCACATTTTCGTATGCCGTTTCGTGCCTCTTTTCCAAACCCAACCTAACCTTACCTCATGAGTAGAGAGTAATTTTTATTTAGATAATCTGTAAACTTTGCCATTGCGCCAAGATCGGTATTGACATTTGAGTTATTCAGTGCAGTGGTATACAACACCAGTTTCCTCAATAATCAGATAGGTGAGATATAAGTAAGATGGAAAATCAAAGTGCAGGTGGATCAAGCACCACTTTCAATTTCTAACATCTGTCATGAAAAACGAAGAGCTTTGAGCGACCTACGAATCAATGTCACTATTAACCCTTTCAATTTTATTTTTTGAATGAGAACACCTGTTCGAAGTAAACCACCAGAAACACGTGTTAAAACGTGTATGCTGTTTGCATATTTTGTGGGTGCCTCATTTATTCTTCATGATGCTGCCTCATTCATTCCTACTCAATGTCTTCTGCTTCCAAAAATTCATACGAATATTTCGATTCCAAAATCTCAACATTCCATCCATTGCCATTCTATAGATAGAGTTCAAAATCAAAAAACAAACAAATTTTTGATCGCTCAGTTTTAAAACATTCTTTATTTCCCACTCTCTCATTGTCTTGGGTCATGCAAATAATGAAATACGATCTTTTGATGACTGCAAAGTTGTTGGAGAAACTATAACCATGGAAAGGTAGGTTTGAAATGCAAACTCCTGAGGAGATGCATCATTCTTTAGGTCTTTGAAGTAATTTCCACTTATGATACAAAATCGTTAGGTGATAGTGATAATTCATTACTGCAACAACCTATAATCTTGAATCCACCACGCTTTTCAGTTTCAGATTATTTTCCAATCATCACTTTTAGAATGAGCACCCTATATATAATGCAAAGTAACGATAAATTTTTTTCATCACCTATTATCCGTTCACAAGCAATCCATCGAATAGTAACCTACCAATTCACATCGTTCCTTTGCCATTTTTCCCAGAAAACTGTATATTGGTGTTATCTCATGAACAGAATTCATCCAGACCTCGCTAATGCAATTTTCACAAATCGAATTCAATTCTGCCGAGTATGCCTTCAACCTCAGCCACAACCACTGTGAAAATCTCGGGATATTGGAATTTATTTCATTTAGTTGCGATATCACATTTCCTAAATGGGTTGAGCAGGTAATAGCAAGAGGCTCCTGCTTGATATCGTTGCGAATTTCCACCGGGATGAGAAGACATTATATTCCTGCATGGATTTTCGAAGTTCATGGAAAGATTGACAGGTGAAAATTGAGCAAGGTGTTTTTGTTTGGATGTGGAAGATAATATTTGCAATATTGGTTTTTGATTTCTGAATGGAATTTTCATTTTTCTTTTTCACCGATAGTAGACATTGTGAATATGATTTTCATAATGTATCCACTAGATTCGATGGTTCAAATTTCTCCGAGTCTTCCATATCAACATTACATTTTGTCGGTTTCAAGAAAAAGAAAATTGTATGACAGTGCTCCTAGGATGAAAAGAACTAGTGGGGCTGATTCGACAAGTATGACAAGTATGGAAACAAAAGGCAATAATTAAACTTATATATAGATTGAACTTTGAAATTTCTTCTTTCATATGAAGCATTCTTTATTTTGAAGAAGGTTTCCATCTCAACCTGAAAGAGGTACTTGTGAAATATCTCATAAAATTTCTTAGGCTAACATACAGATGGGGCTATTGGTACTGAATCCATATGATTTTCAGCTAACTCTAACCTTCAAATTTCATAGCTGTAGAACTATTAGTTTATGAAATAAAACATTTTGAGTGACGCCACGTTTGTAAGTTTGGAGAAACTGGATAAGAGAATTTTGAATGTTGATAAATCATTGCTATTTGGCGCAAAAGCATACTGTTGAAGCGAAGGTTTGCTGAGTTTGAATAATCCACCGTATGCTCCAGATCTGGTACCCTTTGACTTTTATCTGTTCTCAAGAGAATACTCGCTGACAAAACGAATCGTTCTTTAAGGAAGGTATCGAAAAATTGTATGACCGCTATAATCGTTGTGTAGTCTTCGAAGGCAACTATTGTGAATAATAAAATCAAATTTTATATGAAAGAAAAGTTATGTTAGCCTAAGTTAATCTTGGTAAATTTTAGTAAAGTTTAGTTTCCCTACAGTGAAAGCTACAGTGAAAAAACAGAAGACGAATATCCCTCGGCGGTCGATGTCGAAGCTTTATCGTTGGGGTAAATTATTCATCCAGCTGTTTACATTTTCAATCCACGCAACTAACTGATTTCTCACAGGCACTGCCGCACAGTTTTAAGAATATACCTTTTTCGAAAATAAAGAACAGTTTTATACTTGGAAAAAAGTGTGCAATAATCAGCAAAAAGGAGAAAGAAAGAGAGAAAAGAAAATGATATGAAACCGGGAGAGGTTGAGAAAGAATGAAAGAAAAATGTTAACTTAGGGTTGAAGAGGAAGGAGGAGGGAAAAAGGAAACTGGAACTGAAAGGTAATGAGGTAAAAAGGAAGAGAAAGAAGAAACGAATAGAAGAGGAGAAGGGAAGAAGAAATGAAGAGTGAGAGTGAAACAAAATACGTAGATTGAAAATGAAAGATATGAGAAGGGGTAGCGACCAATACTTATGAAAAAAAATTGTGATAAGGCATGATGTAAAAATTAAATGTTGAGAATTTTCTCCAGAAAACTATTATTTCACTGACTGACTCACTGACTGACTCATTGACTGACTCATCGACTAACCCACCGACTGACTGACTCACTGACTGACTTACTCCCTGACTGGCTCACTGACTGACTCACTGAATAAGTGACTCACTGACTTACAGACTGACTGACTTACTCACTGACTGGCTCACTGATTAACTGACTCACTGATCAACTGAGTCACTGACTTACTGACTGACTGACTCACTTACCGACTGTTTCACATACTCACTGACTGACTGACTGACCGGCCGACCGACTGAACAATAGAATCGCACAGCCGCTTGCGGCTATAGATGTTTCACATCAAAAACGATATTCGAAAATGTTGAATAGCTACAAAGAAAATATCAACAAGATAGCAACATGTCGAAACTTCGTAACTTCCGTTTATTTTTTCGGAAACTAAGTCACACATTCTTTATAGGACAAATTGAAAAACTCTGATCAGAAATTAATTCGGAGTGATGAATTGATACAAGAATTGAATGTTCCGACGCATTTTCCACTTAGTTTCCATCAAGAGCAGAAGAAACTTCCAAGTGTGTTTATTTACGTTGCCTTCTCAAAATACAAAAACGACGCTCCTGACGATAACGTAAATGTTTGTAAGCAATTGAAGCGTTAAATTACATTTGACAATTGCTCCGTGTGAGCTGGTGTCGCCACCACTAAAGGCCATATTAGTGTTTCACGAGATACGCCTTTCCATTTCCACTTGGAGCGAGATCGAGCCGATATGGCCCTCCTAGGATGATACCGGCTGAAGGTCGATTACTGCACGACCGCAGAGTGCCGGGGAAAATGTGGAAAGTCTGTTAAGTTGCAGAATCGAACGGCGAGAGGACTTGGAATGAAGATTAGGAGTGAAAGTCTATTTAGCCTGATGATCTTTTTCTGGCAGGATTCACTGAACGTTATTTCTGAAGTGAATTCGAAGATCGGCAAGAGCAATATTTCCAAGTATGTAATATACAAGGTATATTCAAAATCTACCTGTTTCACCAGATGAATTCATTTATCTACTGTTATTCGGGAGATATCGTAGGATCGTTTGATGTACCAGTCACTGACGAAGCTACGGTGTAGCGAAACGCGTTCCAGATGAAATCTGTTATGAGAATTCTATAATTTTCATAGATCTTTTTTGAAGCGTTAATATGTATTTCGAACCTTCTGGAATCGGATGATTTGAGTTTTCTCAATATAAACTCAACTGAAATTAGTTTTACCAGATTTTCAGTCTACCTTTGATGGATGCATCATTCATTTCATTCAAAACGAGCACAGAACGAGGCAATCAGCATCACGGTAAACACATTATAACTACTTGTTGTTTGAACGTTATAATTCTATGGATGAATGTGACCCCTTCAGCATGGCGATGCTAATATCTACGAAAAAATGCAGTCATCATCCTCGATGTAGAACTAACTCATCGACTATTAGTTATTTGAACGTTATATTTTCACGGATAAATGTGGCCACTTCAGCATGACCATGCTTATATCTATATAAATAGCAGCCATCACCCTTGATGCAGAATTCATTCAATCCAGCTGTTTGAACATTATATTTCTACAGATGAATATAGTCACTTCAGCATGACGATCCATATAAAAATGCAGCCTTCACCCTCAATGCAGGACTCATCGACACTCTCCTGTTTGAACGTTATATTTTCACAGATGAATGTGGCTACTTCAGCATGACGATGCTTATATCTACAAAAAAAGCAGCCATAACTCTCAATGCAGTACTCATCAACTGTCAGTTTTTTGAACGTTATACTCTGATGGATGAATGTGGCCATTTCAGCATGATGATGCTCACATTCACAAGAAAACTCAGCCATCACCCTAAATGCAAAACTCCTCGACTACAAGTTGTTTGAACGTTATATTTCTACGGATAATTGTGGCCACTTAAGCATAACGATGCTTACATCTACAGGAAAACACAACCATTACCCTAGATGCAAACCCCCCGACTTCCAGTAGTTTGAACATAATATTTTCATGGATAAATGTGGCCACTCCAGCATAACCATGCTCAAGTTTACAAGAGAACGCAGCCATTACCCTGAATTCAAAAATCCTCGACTTCAAGTTGTTTGAACGTTTTATTTCTACGGATAATTGTGGCCACTTTAGCATAACGATGCTTACATCTACAGGAAAACACAACCATTACCCTGAATGCAAACCCCCCCGACTTCCAGTAGTTTGAACATAATATTTTCATGGATAAATGTGGCCACTCCAGCATAACCATGCCTCAAGTTTACGAGAGAACGCAGCCATTACCCTGAATTCAAAAATCCTCAACTTCAAGTTGTTTGAACGTTTTATTTCTACGGATAATTGTGGCCACTTTAGCATAACGAGGCTTACATCTACAGGAAAACACAACCATCACACTAAACGCAAACCCCCCCTACTTCCAGTGGTTTGAACATAATATTTTCATGGATAAATGTGGCCAGTCCAGCATAACCATGCTCAAGTTTACGAGAGAACGCAGCCATTACCTTGAATTCAAAAATCCTCGACCTCAAGTTGTTCGAACGTTATATTTGTACGGATAATTGTGGCCACACTTCAGCATAACGATGCTTATATCTACCAGAAAACGCAGCCATCACCCTAAATGTGGAACAACTCGACTCGCAGTGGTTTGAATGTTATATTTTTACGGATAATTGTGGCCACTTCAGGATAGCGATGCAATATCTTAGAAAATGCAGAATAACTATAATTAGGAATATTACAAAGTTGTAATAAACTTCGATCAAGCGATTAAACCTACTGATTCAGATTCATCGACAGTATGGAGTATCCAATGCAAAAATGAATTATGTGTGGCTATCCAATGCTCTCATAGTCTCACTCAATCAGTTATCTATTCATTCATATCTTTGTCCGTGCACAAATCCGATCACCTCTATCAACAGCAACTCTCTCTCTGTATTCCGTCACAATGGGCCATCCCTCTCCGACAAGTCCCATGAATTCCGAGAGCTGACGATGAAACCTCGAAGCTCATAAGGTCTCCACCGCCATTTCACAGGGATTTCCAAACAAATAGGTTCATATGGGCCAATATCCAGGATCTGTACCCTGGGGTGGCACTCTTTCCCGCCAAACAAACTACTAGTGTATTCAGCTTAGACTCGGAGCTCACGACCGATAGATTTATAGTCCTGAAGGATTTAAAAGCTACGTGGCCCGCAATTCTGGCACGTTTCGATACTCCACGATATTAGTGTACTCTGATCGCTGAATAATGGTGATGGTAAATTCAATTTTATTTGGAAGATCGATCCGCTTTTCCAGACAGGACGAAGCTTTGGGATATTGGGACTTGAAAGAAGTAGATTTAATCGTAATGTGTCTGAGAAGTTTCGAAGTTCATTGTTTCCTTCCAATGTTCGACTATTCCAAAGGCATTGTAAACTACCTTTTTTCTTATATAAGGAGAAACAATTTCTACCAGCCCAACATCTCATTATTGTTGATTTGGAATGTAGTGATCCGTTAAATTCACTAAAATCACTGCTGTCAGCTACTAGAACTATCGAGTATACTAACTAGTTAGTTGACAGAAATCAATAACATCAAGTCGATCAATTTCATTATCATAAATATTGAACTCGGGATTCGATCAAGTCGATGAAGGCCGCGAATCACAATAACCACCATACAGTACCTATGATCTTCTTTTATTGGATTTCCGCCTTTTATCCTATTACTACTATGAATTCGCAAGAGGAATTTTCTTTCCATCTGTCGTTGCTAAAGTTGCATGAATCTCAATAAGTTGTTTATATTTCAACTGATTCGTTCACTGAGAACTTTGCTTTTCAGTTAACTATTCAAAGGCATTTCCGAAAAAAACAAATAACTCGCAGTTCACCGCACGCAATAATTCATCCACTATTCTACTGCTACTCGAGTTTCTCGATGTTGATGAGATCTCACTCCACTCCATCGGCTGATCTACTGCGCCTCATAGATTGAGAGGTACAGCTAGATTTGCCAAGCCATAATTATTATCGTCAAGAGAGTTGCCAGGACTATACCACTTTGCTCGAGCGTTTCACTGTTGCGCTGTTTTGGAGATGATCCAAATTAGGGTATTTTTAGGTTTCAAGAAGCTAACAGATATACAGTGTTGATTATTTTGACTCCTTTAAGTCAGTGTCACTATTTTCCAGGTATAAAGGTGGTCGATTTTTGGAATTTCTCACTGACGTTTCGCTGACACGAGTGGCCAGCTTCTTCAGGGGTTTAAACATCCCGAGTAATCTCTGAAAACTGGATACTACGCCTGCGCAAAGTGTATTCATGTTGATCCAGGTAGTTTGGTGTGCTAACACCTGTGCCTGGATCAGGTAAATTGCGTAAAGCGTGTTAAAGTTAACTGAGATAGTTTTGAGTGCCTGTACCTGTACCTGGATCGTGTGAATTGCGTGAAGCGTGTTCATAATAACAGATAGTTTTGTGTGTTGATAACTGTTAGGTTAGGTCAGAAGTGAGTGGGTCTATTCGATCCTCCACCGCAACTCACAAGGGTTTATTGTGGCTCACACCTATTCTAACTCGATCAAATAAACCTAGCTTCTTGACGAAGCCGATTAGCTTGTATGGTGACTGATCTTCCAGATCAGCAATGCCAATGACAGGTTCTGGTCCGATGAAGCTACTTGCTGCACCCTCCTTTGCAAGGGAGTCAGCAGCCTCTTTGCCTTCCAGGCCAGTGTGGCTAGGAATCCAGACCAGAAAAAAATCTGTTAAGTCTTTCCATTGAGGAGAGTCGTTTTTGTCAATTTGCTACCAATTCAGACGGTAGGAGCCAAGAGCTTCCAACGCCGCTTAACTGTCCGAGAAACTTTTAATTGTCTTGTGCGTGAGGTTGGATTCCACCAATCTCTCGATATATAATTCAATAGCAAAGATTTCCGCTTGGAATACAGTCGCATAGGTCCCTTGGCAGGTTGATATCTCTGTTCTGGGTCTACAACTGAAAACACCTGCACCAGTTGGAGGCATGAAGTCAAAGGTCATTTCCAGAATGCTGTGACTTCTAGTGTCAGCCAGCGGTCTAGTGAACTCTGCATCAGATTGCTTTGTGCAATTGAAACCACAAATAGCCAAACAAGCCTGTCTCTGTATGCCAGATAGCTCCACCTGAGCCATTTTCTGTACAGCTTTCGGCCACCAGGCAATTGCTCCATAAGTGATAATTGGTCAGACAATCATCACATATATCTAATGGATTTGTTTGGAACCCAAACCCAAGTTTTACTACAAATTCTTCGACAGGTCCATAGGGACAGTTCGGATTTGTGTGAAACTTTTTTCAAGAAAGCGTTCTAGAAGAGTTTTTTATCTAGGACAATGTCAAGATATTTCACCTCCGTTCCAAATGGAATGACCCCATTATCAAGAAAAATGGCGTCGAATCGTCTAATTTCCTCCCTCTGGTGGAGGGGATTATCACAGTTTCGATGGGGTTGACAGACATCTGCTCTCTCTGGCATCAACTGTGAACCAGGTCCATTTCACTTTGGAGGATATTACAAGCTACCTTTTCCGACGAGGACCTTGCCAAAATGACAAGGTCATGTGCATAAGCTTGCAAATCTATTTCTCTTTCAACGAGGACATTGAGCAGACTTTCCAACAGGAGCGACCACAGAAGGGAAGATAGTACTCCACCTTGAGGTGGTGACCCTGAACCTAAAGGCCTTGTCGTGAAAAGTTGTAGTTGCAGTTCTGTTTACCAGCATAGCATAAATCCATCCAGTTATGGTCGATTCTATGCCTTTTGCAGCCAGGGCTGATCCTTTATCGAGAAATACAGCAACCGTAATCTCCTTGTTGTCAAGGCATTGGGTAAGTTTCTCTACAAGGTTGTTCAGTGCTAAATCTGTCGATTTGCCTGTTTGATATGCATACTGGTGGTTATTCAGAGGGGCTACATATAAGGCAACCTTCCTGATGTGTCCAGAATCCTCTCAAGTCCTTTCAACAGGAAGGATGTGAGGCTGATTGGTCGTACCAATTTGGGGTGTGGGTTTTTTCGACCCACTATAAGTATATATGTCCTTGCTACCAACCAACTGGGTGGTATGTAGTTCCACGCCAGGCTAGCTCTTTACATACCTGTACCTGGAACAGGTAAATTATATGGAACGTACTAATGTCGACTCAGGTAGAATGGTGTGCCAATACCTGTACCTGGATCAGGGTAAATTGAGTAAAGCGTGTTCATGATAACTCAGGTGGTTTTGTGTGCTGATACCTGTATCTGGATTGGGTAAATTATTATTAACATTCGTCGACACTTTTCTAACTACCGTCATGCAGGTTCACAGCTTCTTTTTTCTGTTGAAATTATCAATGTGTTTTTGCATCTCTATTGCCTCCCGTACCAGTTGGCTATAGTATCCATGGTTGAGGGTAATGAGTTTTGTGTTTCCAAACCTAATCCTATGGTTATTTTCACTGAGTGCGTGCTCCCATTATAAGAAGTTTCAAAATAGCAGGCCGAAAAGTGTCGACAAATGTTTGATAATTTACCTGATCCAGGTACAGGTATTACGCAGCCGTAATATCCAGTCATCAGAAATGAACCCAGGAAATATAAACCTCTGAAGAAGCTAGCCACTGGCGCCAGCGGAACGTCAGGAAGAAATTCCAAAAATCGACGGCAGTCTTCAAAAAAATAGTCACATTGAGAACTAATCGAGTCATTTGTTGAATAATACGAGAGTTTCATCCCAATACCGCACCGTTATAACACCTCGACACGTATTTCAATCACCAAGTGATCACCTTCAATAACTTGGTGATTGAAACACGTGTCGAGGTGTTGAAAATAACGGTTTGGTGTTGTGAAGAAACTCAAGTGATATTCATTACTACACCAAAGGTTTCTAACAGTAGATCACAAGTTGTTTCTTACTGACAATCAATTGAAAGTAAGTATGAATAGAAATAGTCCACCATACTTGAAATTGATATTTTTTAAATCGATAGTTTTACAAACTGAACCTGTGTCTCCACACGTCTAGTCGAAGACACCTGAGGC
This sequence comes from Leptinotarsa lineolata, assembly GCA_015342045.1. NCBI lineage: Eukaryota > Metazoa > Arthropoda > Insecta > Coleoptera > Chrysomelidae > Leptinotarsa > Leptinotarsa lineolata. The sequence goes on along the minus strand of WOGR01003840.1, from coordinate 2,215 downwards.
ATCACCTCAATCAATGAGTGTACACCTATTTGTGAGCAGTATTCCACCCCACCAATAACAGTGATTTTCAGTTAGGCACGAATTCCATTTGTGACAGCATCAGTATCAATTCATCACATCCAGTGCTCCGTCATAATATTCGACATCAACGAGTGAATACCAACCGATTATGAAGTGAAATTATTGAAAATCCATAAAAAAATCATTCATTTCCTTTGAGGGGCTGTCAGAATATTGCGGCAATATTTCTACTTTGACACCTATTACTCGTTTGCTGCTCGATAATATGTTTCAGTCACGGTGCTATCGTAGTACAGTCGTGGTTGGAAGTTGTGAGTGGATGTACACTGAGAAAAGTGGAATTTTTGAATGTCGTTATGATATCGCAGTGAAGTTGGTATAGATTGAGTCAACTTAGAGTCTTCTTACAAAGGCAAGAATTGTTCAGTTTTCATTCTAGAGAAGGTTTGTTCCAGTGGATTTTTCCAATACTGAACCCATGTTTGTTGATTTATAATATATGCATTCAACCCAAAAATGGTTTTTTGCTTACTAAGTAATTTGACAATTTTGGATTGCAAACTGCCCAATTGGCTGCTGACTCCCTTGCAAAGGAGGGTTCTGCAAGTAGCTTCGTCGGACGAGAACCTGTTATTGGCATTGCTTTAGGCTTTGCCAAATAAACATTGAACACCTGGATGGCAAGAAGTTTCAAAGACTTCTGGCAAAATCTTCCAGGATTGGCTCATTCCAAGGCGTTTATTGACCCTTCGAAGCTTGGAATCAAAAAGTTGTTGGACATTAGTAGGGATGAACTACGATGTCTAACAGGCCTCCTTACAGGTCACTGTCGTCTGAGTTATCATATGCAGAGATCCTGACTGTCAGAAGATAGTGTGTGTCGCCTCTGTTTGGAATATGATGAAACAGCAGATCACATACTTTGTGCCTGCCCTGCCGTGGACCGAATCAGGTTTTCAGAGTTTGGTAGGGCCACACTTTTGCCATCTGACCTGATAGATTACTCACCATACAAACTAATCGGCTTCGTCAAGAAGCTGGGTTTATTTGGTCGAGTTTGAATAGGTGTGAGCCATAATAAAACCTTGTGGGTTGCCGTGGAGGGTCGAATAGACCCACTCACTTCTGACCTAACATGTGAAAATGTGATGATGAAAAAAAAAATGCTGCAGTATCTATCTCGATATGGTTACATCAATAACAATTCTCTCGTAGATTTTGAATCGATTCGACTTGTTTTCAAGAGGAATATAATCTTCTAGTGGATAGTACACTGAATGCAGATACTCTGAGTTTGATTCAAAAGCAAGATGTGTAGTCGCTGGAAACGCTTTCACGATTCAGGGTAAATGGAAAAAAACAAATATCAAATGGTCTTTTCCTCAAGCAACTGCCAAAATGTTGCTCAATTTGAGTATGTTTATTTGACGTATATCAAGAAACCCGATATACTCAACTATATCGCTGGTACGAACCAAGCAGAGAAATTCATTTAGACAAAGATGAATCATGGGATTTTGATGGAAACGTAGGTACGAATTTTCTCAGCCAAGAAACTTCCATCATATTTCCTTGGTACCAACAGAAAACTTCCGTTAGGAGCAGATGACAAAATTGCCTTCGAATATTTATATGGTCGAAGTAATACCACAGTAAAAATAACTCAGCGTTCTACTTTAACAATGAAAACATCAACGACAAATACTCCCCAAATAACAAAGAAAACATCCAACACTCCTCAGACTGAAATTGAAAACCTTTGCAATGTGAAAATCTTCGATTTTATGTTTTTGCCAAAAGCTCCAGAATTCCCAAATCACAGATTATATATAGGTTACAACAAATATTTATGGAAGCTGGACTTGAACAATATGTTAATACCTGTGAAACTCGAGGAAGTTGCTGGTTATATGAGTGAAAACATTTCTGTTAATCAAATTTTTCAGAATTCAGCAGGCGAAATAATTGCATAACATGAAAATAAACATGGATATTATGTGGCAGCATTTGCTACCCTAGAAATCAAAGAAAATTATCCAATTCGAATAACATCCGATATAAATTTCAGCAGTTCGGACTTCCATTGTCTAAAAATTCGTAAAATGATTTGAAATCCCTGAAATAAACAATATAATTGAAATTTAAAAGAATAGCTAAAAATGGCAAATATATTAAGCAAAAAACTTGAAAAGAA
>WOGR01003839.1:0-15395 GCA_015342045.1 Leptinotarsa lineolata | reverse complement strand
TTTGTAAACCATATTAACTAAATGAGTGTGAAATCATCCAAAACACTAGGTCTTATTTTACGTCATTTTTCAGGTTTTTTCATTGAAGCAATTAAAAGGATATATTTAGCTGTAGTGGTGTGAAAGTTAGAATATGCATGTATCATTTGGTCTCCATTTTACGATGTGCACTGTGTGTCTCTAGAAAGAGTACAAAATAAATTTTTGTAATTTTGTTTTCTCAAATTGGGTCTTCAAATACAGTACCTTGACTATTCGGGGCTGAAACTATTGCAAACCAGAAGAATTCACGCAGATCTATGCTATGCATTCAAGCTGCCCAATGGACTAATAACATGTCCTGAATTTCTTGAATCTGTCAACATTCATGTTCCGAACAGCCATGTAGACACAGCCATTTATTTCATATACCCTTCCATATATACACAAATATACACCCTTGGAAAGAACCCTAAAATTGGTGGAAGACAAAAATATCAGTATAATTGATGTCTCTCATAGTCGTTTCTAACAATCATTGAATAATTCAAGTTATTAATTGTTTAAATAAGGTAGTAACAAGTTTAGTTTTAATTATATATCCTAAAGTATCTTATAATGTTATATAGTTGTGTGCTGCAGAAACATTCCGTAGCGTACTAGTTCATATTTTTTTCTGTGAAATTTTTACCCTGTAACCAGGTTTATACCGTATAAATAAATGAATAAATAAATAAATAAATAAAAAACGTTGAACATCTAATTTCCTAATGAACTAATTTCGAAAAAAATTACGAAGCAAAATAGTTAAAAAAGACTTCAAATGATGTATCACTCGACTTCCTATGCCATTGAAAAAATAGGGGGGTGGTAACTGAAGTTTCGGGAATGTTTACCATATCAGAATCAATCCCCTCTGAAATAAAGATTGACGTGTTCCTTGAAATTTTCGAATACACGTCCGTTTCTGACTTTGATATTCAAGGTTTGAGTCTTCTGTCAATGTCATAGACAGCATCTTCGTGAGGGGAGATGTCATTGCCTCCCCTTGACGCTGGATATAGGCTTGTTCATTTACGAAATGTTCATGAATATATTCAATCGTGAAAAATTTAATGAGTTTTAAAAAAAGACCCTTTTGATGATTGAATTGAAAAGGATATCTCTGTGTCGGGCATAAACATGCAAAGCTTCAATTTCAATTAAAACTACTAAAATTAGAATCGTCTATATGTACTTTCATTGAGCACTTTCAAACATACGATACACGATATTGATTGTTTGCTTTACTGAAAATAACTATTTTGATCAAGTGTTAAAGTGTATTAGATGGCGCTCGCTCAGCAAAATTTGCATAGAACTCTCCAACCAATGTGGTAAATGTATAAACACACTAAATCACTCGTTGGCATATTGGTTCCTCTGATTAATTTTAAGAAAATAAACTAATGAATTCAGTTTTGGTGGTGTGTGTTAGCGTAATGTAAATGTTGAGCTTGCCCGAAATATGTATATATTATAACAATTTGTCTTTCGAAAATGTGTTTTTATGGAATAATATAAACTTTCATCCCACGCAACTACGGAATGATAGTGAGAGGAAACGCCATGTTATTCTCTAAACTATTGAATGGTAATAGTAATATATTTGTCCACCAGCTGTTGCCGCAACTTCAGTTCTATAGTTTTCCAGATTTTCCAATAAAAAATGTTCTTGATTATTCACAAGCTATAAATATAGCTTGTGAATAATCAATCCGAATGGCATAAAAAGTAAATAGTTTCCGAACGTCGGCAGTTTCTTTGTATGGCATGGGCGGCGTGGTATAATTTATATGAGGTGTAATCATTATTTTCATGTGGTAGGATGTATATGCTATCAACTAGTAAATTATCAATCAGACCCGGTAGGTATATAAGTCTTTCATTTAGATCCTCGGATTTACTCAGTTTCATCCAAATCAAATGAACTGTTTTCAATAGTTTTTTTTTCAACAAATGTTTGAAGTGATTCTTCAAATTGACATAACTGTTCCATTCATGATCGAATTAAAATGAATCAGACAATGAATATCAATACATCAGTTAAAACGGGTCCCGAATCCAGTGGCGTATTTAGCAGCAGGCTGAGTAGCTTTGAGCCTAGGGCGGCAAATTTTTGGGGCAGAAAATTTGGGGACCGATTTTTTTTGCTACATCATATATATGAAACAGATTTTCCAGTTCTTCTACTGGTTGGACGTTAGGTACTGGATGGTTTGTATACTTGTATAATTTTGTAATTTGAATTCGAATGTAGTGAATGATTTAGTGAATAATTTCACAGATTTCAATCTCATGTATCCATTATCATAAACATGCACTAACTTAGAAAAAAGAAGAGAGGCTTGCTACAATTTCAATTAAGGAATTGCATTTCTGACCAAAATGAACGAATTGTCATCATCGACCCTTAAGCAAAAGGCTCTGCCCTTAGAAGAAATGTATCCTAATGATCAAGGGACTGAGTTAGTTCTAGAATACATATATTTTCGAAGGCACATATTTTTGCAAAGCATTTTGGTGAAACCAGATTCCACATCATTAGAGAGTCTATCTTCGTTTCTGCGAAAACATAGATCGCAGAACGGTAATCTGAACTTGAACATAGCCTTTCGTATGGCCTCATGTATACCAGCGACGAATTGTTCGGGTGAGAGAACCTCTTCTTGTCTTAAAAGGGTAAAAAATTATCTTGAGCCAAAAAAAATTAAACGCTTCAGCTCTTTTGTGCATAGAGTCAGAATCGATGAACAAGATTACGATGATATCTGTTTAAAATCTATTTTCCGGTAACCAGTTGTCGCCCCCCTACGAACGACAAAATTCGAAACTTGTGCGAGCTAAGGACTAACGATGTCTTACCTTTTGAAGTGTGATTCCTAACACGGGTTGGACGATAGCAATTGAAAATCAATCATCCGGCCTTGCGGTTCGAACCACTGATACACACAGCGGTCGAGTGAGTGAGTGTAGCAAAGCACCCACTTCAACCCGACCGGCTACTATCATCGATAATTTTGTCAACAAAAAATCGCGCAAAAAGGTTTTGTAACGAACTTTTATAACTTGACTGAGTTGATTATTTCAACTGTTTGTAAGTGCAATAAAGATTATTTATTCACGTTTACCAAATATACATTATTGTGTAAGTAGCAAACATTACCCCGGCTGATACATGATTGCAATTTCAATGGAATTGTTGGATTGTCAAAATAATGTGGTACATGACAATTGTAGAGGCAAGGGCGGAAAAAACATTACAGCCTATACCTCAAACATTCGAAAATCCGCCACTGCCCGAATCGAATAAGCCGTTTTTTCTCGGTTCAGCGTGCACAAATCTATAGACAAACATTTTGAAAAACATTGTTCTGGTTTTCGAGATCACCAATAATAGTTTGTCTCGAATATATTCCATGTACAGATAACGATCAGTTACAGTTTTATTTTTTGCATTGATTTTGAGCCTCCTACTAATACAATGAATAAAATGAAGTTATGAATGAAAAGAGTTTTATCTTGATCATATTTGAATATTGATATGAACCAACCAGATACTTTACTGATTTGAGCAACTTTTTTTGTAGTTGCAGCACCTCAGATTGAATTCATTGAAAATTACTTTTTTCTACACCAAAACTTTGACATACTTTTGGTACCACCAAATATCAGACAAAATAATATCAATAATAATAATGTTCATTTCTGGATAGGAAATATACAGAAAAAATTCAAACAAAAGTCAAATAATATATAATCCTGATTGTAATAGGCTATGAATGAACAATGTAATCCACGAAAGCTGATATCATCAGCTTGTTTGTGGTGACAATGTTTTATTGTGTTACTGAGTAATCGAATAAAATATAATACAAAATTATAGAAAGTGGCCTAGAAAGTGAGAGCATAGGTAAACCAGAAGATTATATTTCTACCTAGATTGAAATTTTTCAGATATAGAGTATTAATAAAAGATAGCATTTAAACAAAGTTGTTGTAAAAAAATAATAGATTTCTTTAAAGGTAATATCGAGTGGCAATATTCAATAACCACTGTTTGCTCAAAGAAGAGAATAATTCATCTCAGAAAAAATAGTTTCGAAATTCTCATCGATATCATTAATCGCGAAAAGTGACACCACCAAATTCAAAGAAGTTAAACTTCTATTGATATGATCGAATGCCTCAAATTTGCACATCAAAAACCAACAGGTATATTTGTGAAAGTAATAGTCAGTCAGTTAAATTCAATTTCAGTCATGATATTAATTTTTCTCTATTGATTCATCAATGTGTTAAAATTCTTGATCTTGAAATAAGCCAATAAGCCATTTTTTGAGTTTCTTTTTGAACAGAGGAATGTACTTCTGTTGTCCACATTTTATCGACTGATCATTGTAAATCTTTGGCCTAGATCTATAGGCTATAGTTTTCGTTACATGTGGAACCAACATAGTATCTATTTTTGACCTACTAAAGTGAAAGTAGTCTACAAATATTTTACTTCTATCTCTTTTTTGGTCGACAGCTAGTGTCAAATGAAATATTTGCCTAACATCTAGGATATCACCTAGCTTTTAAGGGTCTTCTGACAATATAACTGTTAATCTCGTAGATTAATGAATTGTAGATGTACATATATTGAATCAAAAGATGACTGTTATGATCATAATTTTAGTGAGTATCTCCAAAATATATTCATATAAATTCTTGAATTTTCCAAAAATGAATCAAAATTTTCCTTACCAGGCCTGTATGCATCAAATGGAAAGTGTAACTTATTGTAAATATACTCACAGTATTTTTCCTTTGTTGATATAACATAATTTTTCAATAATATAACCAATTTCTACCCGTATGTACAATCGTTCAATAATCAAAAACTTCGTATGAAACTTATGTGGCATATATGTCAATCATCTCAAGTAAATTGATAAGATGATACTTCAATCCAGTTCCTGAACCTGATTGGACTTTTGCCAACTGAGGCAAAATATTATTATACCGGAATGTTCTGACATTTGGAATTGGTGAAATGGATAAATATATTCTTGGATAAGATATGGGTTGCCCACAATTCACGAAAGAGAGTTATTCAGTTCATGTTGTCTGAAATGGAATTGTCTGGAATGTGGAATAAATCTAAATACCATTCCGGTAATAAATATATGTACACATTTCTTTGAACCCGGAAATAAACATCCTTATGAAACTCATATCAATGGTTTCGTATAAAATTCATTATGTTATCACAAATAATGAGCTGGTAGTTTTGAAGCAATCCATTTACCTATTAGCTATATTGAAAATGAAGTTCCAATGATGTTTTTCAATTTTGTTATAGATGGAATATCAAGATTGATAAATGAAAGTTTGTTCTATTTGAATCATCCGAAATACTCCCACTTGGGCACTCAAGTGACACTTCATTGTGGGATTATCACTGAATAATCGCAACATATGTTTCGCTATGTAATATCTTCTTCAGGTGTGTTCTCACCAAAAAAATTCTTCCTAATTGAATATGATATATTAATCAGAATCATATGATCTTATATCTAATTAATGACTGATAGTTCCACGAGAGTTTAAGTATAAACTAATTGAAAATTTAAACATCATAAATGATATTTCATCCACTCATTGAAAAGACATGTAATGAACAAATCGTTAATTGTCACATTAGAAAACAGATTTAATAGGTTTGTTCTGGTTCTAACATCCGAAACTGTTTGGAAACTGCGTAAGACGTGATGCGTACAAGCAAAAAACCCCAAACAGTCCAAGATAATCCCAGACCCTTGGATAAACCAGAACGCATTTTGAGGACCCCGCTGTGTCACATATAGTATATATGAAGAGTTTTAATTTGGCAAGTAGGCAGGCAACTTTGAAATATATTCATAGTTTGAGTTGGCTGCCATTAAAAAATTTCTTGGGTGTTCACTTGTATATTAAAACGTATTTTTTTCATTTTTCATCATCATTTTTGCATGTATGTCAGGTAAAAACCACCAACCAATCAATATTAAAATATTTTCCTCAAGGTTATCGATTCTCAGAATTTTTGATCCCCAACACTGAAGATAAAGATATAGATAACTTTTTCAGTAGAGAGAAAATTCTCGTACTTTTAGAGTTATATAAAGTAAGTATACAAACCAAAAATAGGGAGAGGAGAAATAAAAACTATCAAGAAAATATGAGAATAAGTATCTATTAATCTATCCAATAAATATAGAATCATCACTGTAGATTCACTAAATTGTTCGTTTTTAGGTACTGTCTCAAAAGTTCCGCAGCACTTACGATTTGAAGAATTGATTCATCATCGCCAGCGTAGCGTATCCTTGTAGTCAGTTCAAATTTTATACAATCTTAATCATCAATTATTTAAATTAAATAAATAAAAAATCCTAGAAACAAGCCCAAACAAATTTCCACATGAATGCGCATGAGCAACGGGAACAGTTCTCGACAGTTCAGCTTAGAGAACAAGAACGATTCGGAACGGTTCAATACAGATTAGGATGATTTCGTAGTCGAAACCAGAACAGAAGATTCATCAGTTCGAACTTATCCTCAATAAACCAGAACGCTCTATATCAACTTCGTATGATCCTGACGTCCTAGAACCTGAATTTCGCAGAAACTACTTCCATGTTCAGAGATAATTCAGTTTTATATGAAAAATTTTCTACAGAAACATAATTTCTACGAGGTCTATCCCTACTTAAAAAACGATAATAAGCGTAATAGGACATCGACATGCTTTGACTTGAACATAGCTTGCATAATAAATAATAATTCAAGCTTACTCATTGGAAACAATAAAGACAAAACTTTATGTTGGCCAAACGGAGAGAACCTTTTACCAGAGAATAAAAGAACACAGAAGTAATTTTTCGAATGTGAATACCAATTCCACATTCACAAACCATCCTTTGGCAGAGGAGCTTGGGTTCAACAACGGCTTTGATGTATTTCAGTTGGAAGCGAAATGTTTCGAATTCCAATCTCTTGGAATGCTCAGGAATTGATAAATTTGAAAATTCTGAAAATTTACTGAATAATAAAATATAATCGAATACTTTCCCTCTGTTGAATCTGTTCTCCAATAGACGAAAGAAACAACTATTTCTATATGAACATTGAATTGTAGGAAAATCATTTTTTCCTATTGAATTCATGCTTTTAATAGTCGTTATGAAATCAGGACAGAAATAATTCATAGGAACACTACAATAAATAATATATGAAAGGGTTGCGATGAAAAAATTTGACTTGCATGGAACATTATCATCCTCATTGACGAACTTCAAAGATTCGGACACCTTTTTGGATGACAGTGGGAGACGAAGCACTTATTTCATTCATAATATCACGTACGACAGTACATATTTGATTCAATCCCAGCCATAGTAATCTTCGAATCAAAAGGAGTATATACTCGTATTAAGGAAAGATCAGTTTTTATGGAAATTTTTTTTTCCTTCATTTTTACCAGAGAATGTATTATATGTTGTAGCATTCCTATGAATGATATCTGTTTTGATTCCATAACGAATATTTAGAAAACAAACTGGATAAAGTGATTTTCGTACAATTCAATATAGAAATATTTTTTTCGAAAGTACTTTTTTTTTCAAATAATCCAATGTTCAAGTTGAAGTAGTCTCGGAGAAGCTCCAGTTTGTATCTGAAAGTAAGTTCTATGCATGATCTATATATCTTTGTAGAGTTCAGAAAATAGAAATTGTTTCCATACTAAGAGAGGACACTCAGGAGCCACTGCAAATATGGGTTGAATTCAGGCAATACATCAATAAGAAAAAAGTACTGGGAAAATATAAATGAAAGCAGTCACAGGGGAATCTTCTTGAACGAACCGCATGAAAATAAAAATAAAGAACTCCTTCAGTTGATCAAGATTTGGCTCAGCATAAATTCAGAGCTATTTACTGGTTATTGCCCATTTTGGGGACAAATGAACAAAATGAGGTTGTGTAAAGAGGACCTCAGCTGCAACAGAGACAGCTCGTAATGTAGTGATGTCTGGTTCAGTGGCAATTCGTTTCTTTCCTCTAGACATTTTCGAGAAAAGAAACGAATAGCCACTGAACCAAACATCACAACATAACACAACTCAATTACCAAAACACACAATTGAAACACATAAATAATACACACCGCTCATAACACACACAGCACTCAAAGCACATACTCTCAATCCCGGTCATTATACCCACGTTTTCCGGATATTTCTCATACGCGACACCACTATAGATCATACAAGCTCTGAATTAGACTCTACATCATCGTAGAAAGCCTTAAATTCACCAAACATACATAAGCCACTAGGCAGGAAGTATGTGGTTGATCATTCGCTCCATTTGAATTGCCATCAAATGTATACCTTTGTAAATATGTGATATAGAATTAAGGGCTTACAGCACCCATATGATTAAGACAGTTATGTACATTACAGGAAATGAACATTATTTTGATTTGATATTTTGCTCGTAATGTTTTATGTGAATGTAAGACTGGGGCATTGGACCACACAAGTCAATCTATTTAAAACAATTCAAATGAAAGAAAGGACTTGTTCAGACAGGAAAATGGAATACTGATTGTTGAAATGGAGTTGAGTTTTTTGAATAAGAGATAGAACTCAAAAATTTCCTAAGGTACAGTGTTTTTCGGCGATTTGGATGAAATAGACAATAACCCCTTTTTTCGTTCCATCTGAGGAAATGATTGAAATGTTCAATATGAATTGCTGAGGTATTATATTGAATGGATACTTCTGATGTTAGTATAAGAATAGCTAAATTCAAGAACAACAGTATTTACGAGCGAATACATTGTAGTCATTGATGTTTGCCACTTATGCAAGGAGAAAAGCTACCGTATATTTATTTATATAGTGATTCAAATAAATCAATCAATATATGTTTCTTAAGAGTATATCCAGTCGTAAATACTGAACAACTCAAGTGGTCAAGGCAGTTTTCAGTCAATAAAGTGCAGGGGTACACTCATCGCCGATATAAATTTAGAAATTCTCAATGAGTCATGTAATTGATGAAAACGTATCGGAGCAAGTATTAGTTGTTTACAGTCCAACAGATGGTGTTCATATAAATATGTTTGAACTCAAATTCATCGGAAAATAACGATTCTGCATCTAAAAAACTACCTTTCGGCATAATTTGTCGAGTGGGACTCATACGGTATCGCAACGCCAATGAATTTTTTAAATAAGTGAAGCACATATTGAATGAAAAAATGCAACTTCGAAACACTAATTACTATAAATTGAAAATAAAATATCTCGGAACGAATTATTTTTTGGAAAAAATCTTTTTGGCTTTCAGTCCTAGATCATTACAAAAAAATATCGATAACTTTCGAAAAATGAAAGAAAGCAATCAACTTGTGTTATGTCACCGGTGACTTGGAGTGATGAATTTACGAGAGAAATGAAAACTTTGTCTTGTAATCTTGTCCAAAATATTGCTAATGAGGAGATCAATACCAGTATCTGTATCTGTAGAGTAGGAAGGGTGAGTGTAGGCACACAGCACTTAGGCCACATGTGACCGATTGTTCATCCTCCCATGAAGTTGTACTCCTAGGCCATTTTCCTTCCTGTCCTTTCCAGGAAGGTGAACAGGTTACTAGGAGACATCTCCTTGATATCGACAGGTGTAGGCCAAGACTCGCCGAACACACACTCTCTTATCGACAATAAATCCAGACACTCGCATGATACATGCCTGACAGTTTCATTTTCCTGTTCACACATCCTGCATAGAGGTGTTTCCTCAGTTGACAGTGGCCAGTTAGAAATCCTACTGTTAAACGTAGGTTTTCCTGGTCATCCCCATATATTTCTCCGGCGCCAGCTTCCTAGGGTAACCCAGGGTAATCCTGGCAAGACTGCATATTTTGATTTCCTCCCATCTCTTATGGGATGGAGCATGGATGTGACATTTGGCTAGTTCTGCAATTGCCGAAGTCATCAGACCATAGGTGTCCTAAAATTCTTATTCCAGTCGCTTTCCAGGATGAAGAATCGGCAAGGCGATTACCTTTACTCCTATCGTGCCCTCTAACCCACCTCAGAATAATATTATTATTTACCAAGGCATTGTCTGAGTCTTGGTGGCACTCCAGTCCTGGGATAGCACGTTGTCTGTTCAAGGCTAATAGGACTTCTCTACTATCAGTGAGAATTATTATGTTTTTGCCAGAAATTTCTTTCCTGGTTATCCCTTTTTGGTGATTGAGATACCAGCCAGTTCTGTTTGAACCACGCTGGTATTTTTTCCATTCCCCCTTAATATTTAGGCTTAGTGATTTGGAGTATACTCCACATCCTGAGCCTTCTTTGGTTTTTGGGCCATCTGTATATATGCGTATTGCATTTACAGCATCTGACTTTGTGTTCTGTCTCAATTGCATCACTGGCTGCCTGCAGCAGAAGTAGCGCAGTAAGCGCTTCTCGCTATAAGCTTAGCCTCAATGGACCCATTCCTACTTCGAGGTTTACACCAGCCGTGCGCAATCGTATCATGGCCATTAACGCAACCTCCTCAACATACATGTTCGAAGGGATCCAGTTATTCTATTGCCGCGGTTGGTGTTTTTTTTATGGCTCCTGTGATGTTTACACAAGCCAATCGCTGTATTTGATATAATTTTTGGATGGCCGTTACTTGTAGAACCTTCGGTTTCCATACGATGGCTCCGTACGTTAATATAGGTCTTATTATTGCAGTGCAGATCCAGGTGACCACACGGGGTGATGGACCCCATGTGTGTCCCACTGTCCTTCGATATAACTCATTAGCCACATATGCTCTTTTTGCTCTACACTGTAGGTAAGAGTTCAATATTAGCTTTCTGTCGAGGGTTGTACCAAGGTATTTCACCCCTTCAGAGAAGTTTAGTTTGCTTTCGAAGATTTCTGGAGGTTTTAAGCCCTATAAACTTCTTTTCATGGTGAAAAGGACTATCTCAGTCCTCTTGGGATTGATTGACAGTGAGTGTTCCTCACACCATGTTTCTATCAATTTGAGCCCATCCTGCGCTCTATCGCATAGTGTGTTTACAAATTTGCCGGTCTGCAAGATAACTGTTATCTGCATATGCAAATGTGTAGAATTCATTATTGTTGAGGTGATTAATCAGGGTATCCAGGACTATGTTCCAAAGAAGGGGTTATAAGACTCCTTCCTATGGGTATCCCCTCATAACCAGTCCTTTCACTGTTATGTCTTCTGCATTGATATTTATTGCTCTACTGAAAAGCATCTTGAGTATCCATTCTCCTACTACCAGGGATACATTCCTGGAGTTAAGTTATTGGGTAATTGTCGGAAAGGTTGTTTTATGAAACACTCCCTCGATATCTATGAATATACCAAGGGTGGTTTCTTTGTTGTCCAATGATCTTTCGATTCTGCAAACCATATTGTGAAGGGCCGAATCAGTAGACATTCCCAGAGTATATGCATGCTGATTTGGATGAAGTGGGTTGTGAACTATCACTCCATCTCTCATCGCTCACATAGCCTCTCTATTGTTTTTGAAAAGAACGATGTGAGGCTAATTGGTCGGAATTCTATTGGTAAGGTGTAGTTTATCCTACCTGATTTGCGTATAATTACCACTCTTACTTCCCTCCACCTACTGGGAATATACCTCAAAGCTAAAGAGGCTCTGAATATTTCAACCAGGTGCGGCATAAGAATATCCATTCCTCATTGAAGTAGGGCTGGTCTTATACCGTCGGGTCGTGGTAATTTGAAGGGGGAAAGCCCGATTTGGCCCATATTATAATCTCCGTATCAATTATTGCACTAGCAGATTGCCAGTCGTTTTGTCGAGTTGTTGTTGGTACTTCTATCCTGTTCATTATTCCAGGAAAGACAGAACCTGGAAAGTGAGTTTCCATAAGAATCTCAGCGCTCTCTTGAAGGTTGGCGGCTTTGTCGCTTTGTGTAAAATCTTTGACTGCCTCACAATAGGCTCTCCAGGCATCTCTTTCCTTTTGTCTGCAGACTTTTGTGAACTCCCTGAGGTTGGCTGATATATACCTTCTTCGAGACTTATTCGTTTTGCCTTGTTGAAGGTCGTTCTCGCTCCTGAGATGTTCCAGTTCAGGACAACACCATGTATTGGTTGTGCCATCTGTTTGAACCATCCTCATCGGACAGGATTCCGTATAGGCACTGTCTATTTTGTTTTGGATAGATGCCGTGTACCTATCCAGTTCTTCATTGTAGCCAGGAGTCAGGATCTGTATTTCCCGCAGAGCTCCTTTCAAGAGTCGATTGTAGAGAGCTACATCCGTCCTCTTCGGATAACGGGATTTTACAATGGTCCTGAAATCCTGGCTTACCGTACCGTAAATACTACAATAATGTCATCAGTTCACTCTATTTTCATTTTCTATCGCTACCGTATCGATTCTAGAGCTGATAAAATTCCATATAAGGAGATCTGAATTTCCAGTTTGAGTGATTGACAAAATCAAGAAATAAAAGAATATATCAGTAAATCGAGTATTGTATCAATTATATGTTCATCAATTACTCATATTTCATTTGGAACAAAATGAATGCCTCACCCATTCAGTTAAACCTCTAGTAGTAACAATATTTGAAAAATGAAGTCAAGTCAAACAAATCGAAAAAGAAAATAAATTAATTGAGAGCAATTTACTGAACTCTCTCTATCCCAAAATCCTATTCACAGTGGATGTTCTTGAGAACAGATGTGAAGATGATACTTTGGGCCACAGAGTGTACAGGAAACCAACATACACAGACAGGTACCTGAACAAAACCTAAGAGGCTTTCTGACGAGCTCAACCACCTAAAAAATGCCTCCGAAGAGAATGGATACAGCGAAGGAGAATTCGAGCGGGCTATACGACTCAGGTGAGAGAATGCCAAAGTAACTCCGTCTAGGCTGGTCAAGGAAAAAGCTTTCCTTCCCTATGTTGAAAATGTTACAGACCGAATTGAGAGAATCTTACAGAAACACAACTTGAAACCAATATTCAGGCCAACAAAAACTATCAGACATAGTTTAAGGTCAGCTAAGGACACAGAGAACCTTTAGCAACAACCGGTATATACCAGATACCTTGTAGCTGCGGGTCGGTCTATATTGGAACCACGAAAAGAGGTGTGGGTGCCCATCGATAAAACTCAAAATCACTATCCTGAAGTATTTACAGAGCCAATAGAAATTCAAAAATAGGAATAATTTCTATAGAAAAGAAGAGGCAATAATCATCGATGAAACCTGACTACCTGCTCTCACAGGTACACAAACAAGGTCAGGTAATCCAATTAAGAGAAACCAAGCGACGCCGACTAATAATAATATAAAACCATCAAATAACGGCATCGTAGTTAATCCTGTCGGAACGATGGGAACAACAACTCTAACACAAATTCACGTAGTGTGACCACATCGCTTTTGATGATATCTACCGCAGTAGTAGACGAAATGTCACCTATAAAACTCGCAGACTACGGACAAAAAACGCGGAAAATAGCTTCCACACAGTTTTCTCCGGCCGTGAAAATTTACATTTTTTAATCAATGAATATTGTTTAGCAAAATCTAACGTCTGTTCATCATTGAACGAACACTTTTGCATTGAATTTATTTCAGGAAAAATTAATATGAAACAAAAGTATAATTAAAATCTTCTCATTGCGCCTCCAAGGAGTGAACAAAGTATTTGTTGAGACGTATACCTCCCTTGTAAGGAGTAATCATATATCTATCTCTCTTGTCCGTAGTACGTATATAAACCTACAAAATTCCTGAGTTCTCCAATACCAAAGGATATGTTTTCGAATTCTATTCTATATAGTTTCGTGGAAGCAGTATAAATAATCCATACCGAAAAAACTATAAACAAAGGTATAACTCATTGAACTAGAAACAACTGAGACAAATGTTTCATTTGGCACCAGTTGACCATATTCCAACTGAAAAATAAATGAAACAATCTATTTTGATCATTACTAAGATGACGCACCGTTATCAACAGCGAAGAGTCATACATTGTGATGGGAAATTTTTAAAAATGTTCTGGCAATGAAAGTTCAACTTGTCGTTGAGTTTTTTCTCAAATAATATTTTGGCAACTTCACATATTGTGATTGATTAGTCTGGTATTTCTAACTCATTTGTGTTTTCGATGACTCACCTCTGAAGGTTTCCATATCTGAACTCTGAATCAACCTCAACCTGTACATAGCTTGATCACTTGTGGTTTATTATGAGAATTTGTTCTCAGTTTTCTCCGGTCTTCTGAATCGGTTTGGTGTCCTCGTACGGACTTTAATAGTTTTCGGTTAGGTTAGGTTATTCCTTGGAAAATATGGTGTCGGAAAGGTTTGTACTTTGTCACATTGTGCCTTTTCAACTCGGTTTTCTTCATCAAAAAGTTTGATTCAATTTTGTCGTGAAAGCTCAGCATATCACTGAAAACATAAACAAATGAAGTTCATCCCAGAAGTCTGCTGCACTCCACGAATTGACAAATGTTAACCTGTGTTGATTGGATTTTATTCCAAAATTCAATTATTAAATTGAAGTTCAGTTATGAATCATTTTACTTTTTGATAAAATGCATATTTATATACATATACATAAACAATATGTAGCACAGTCAAATAAGCCAATCTTCAATAAATATTTCTCAAATTACACAGTTACAGAAGAATTTGGGAATCAATTGTTCTCAGTATACCTTTTAACATAGAAAAAACTCAGCATAACCTCTGATTGCTGATTTGTTCTCTACTTTCCTAATTGAATCTACTATTTTTGTTTGAAAAATTGCTTTTGAGTGTGCAAATCATTCAAATTCACGAGATAACTAGTAAAAATGTAGAAAGTAACTTCAATAGTATACTCTTACACGTTAAGAAATTGGTGCAATGAATAACTTTCGTTTATATCCATCATGAGTGGACTACTAAATTTTTTAAGGAGTTTTATGAATTTTTAACAAATTTGACCAATTGATTTTCTCTAATTCACTCGAGTGACAAACCATTATACCTCTCTCCCCTTTGTTATCTCAAAATGTCATTTAGAAAAATATCGGACTATGACAAAAGATTTCTCATTGTTTCTGAATAAAAAATATGTTGCTCTCAAAGAAATGAAATTCGAAAATGAACTTTATATCAAAATTGAACCCTTCTCAAACCCTCTTCAAACTCTTGAACCTTAGTTTACGATCAGAAATCTGGTTATGAGTTATTTATTCTTATACAAAAAGTTGAATACGTATTAACATTTTGAAGAAGAACATATTCATGAAACCAATA